>CAIGQZ010032318.1:15588202-15609214 GCA_903798205.1 Danio tinwini
CTTATTAAACTTCACAAACATAACTTTTAATAAAACTCGGCGAGGATTAGAACTTAGATTAAGAATCAGATACTTGTTATACAATTTAAAATTACAGTCCAATTTCTGCATTCATATTTTTTTTCACCTGCTACTCCGCCATGAACTTCGTGGCTGGAGAGCACCTTCAGTAATAATCTAAACATTTGTTTAGAGATGGACAGCAAGATGTGCTCAAAAGAGTGGCTACATGTGGGGAAGAACAATGGCAAAGCTAAGTGTAATAATGTAGTAAAGTTATAAAGCAGAGTGTCACGACCAACATGACAAAGCATCTGTGGTTGCTTCACATACTTTACAAATATCGATTTAAACGAATGGTGTGTTAGGTTCATTGTGCATCCCGCGGGTGCAACCAACAAGAGTTATGCATTTTAGTTTAACTTTTTGAGCGTGCTGAGCAGTCCAATGTTAGTTTTTAGCGAATATTTGGTTAACTTAGAAAACAAATGTTGTCTGGTTTAGTGATGTTAGAAATGAATAGAAAAATGCAAAGCAGAATTCTGCTGAGCTCAATAACCCATTAATGACTGCCACTTTGTGATAGCTTTTAAGGTGGTTAATGAGGTTTGTTGTATTACCTTGGGAAGTTTGGACTGAACAGGAGCAAAGGCTACCTGATCAACATTAATAAAAACGGCTTAGTCTTTATACCGTAAAATCACAACAATATTTTTACATTGATCGTGGGCCAGAAATAGTGTAATCGTGACAGTAATACGATTAATCGTGCAGCCCTAAGCTGAACACTGTTTAAATAGCAATATATTACTCCACCATTTTGAAAATGATTGCAATTTCACCTAAGATTCACCTTAAATGCACAAAACGGATTTAAAAAAAATCTTATTTATAGCTTTAAAATGTATATCTTTTAATAAAAGGAAGCAATTACATGTAACACATTACATCAAAAAGCAAATTAAATTGTTTTTCTTCTCTTTCAGCAATGCACCCCTTTCCTTCTCATCAAAAGTTTGTTACATAAAGTATCGGGAGCCTTCCAGTGTTGGTGTGGCACAACATTTAACCAACACTGTTTTTATTGACAGAGCTTTGATTGTTGTGCCCTGTGCTGAAGGTTAGTACATTTGCATGCGTGTTGCATTTGTGTGCCTGTTTAAAGAAAGACTCTAGTTATCTTCCTTTAAATCAAACTTTTGAGAAGAGCAAACCATAATAGGCTTCCTGACATTATTTTGTGTGTTTTTGTGTCCCAGATGTGTATGATAACCATGAGTCTGTGTACTGAGCTATCATTGCTATCAGCTTTGTTTTATTTTGTGAGTTCAGTGAAGGCGGGTGGAGCAACACCAGCTCTCTTGTTTATCAGTTGAGCTGGAGTATGTGGAAATGATGGAGGCGATTAAGGTCGTACTTTGTTTTATGTAAGCGCGTCAGGACTGTATGAACACGCTTTCAGTGTTTTGATAAACTCAAGGGATTATTGCTAGCTACACACTCATTAAATCGTATTCATAAAAGCTTTTTTGCGTTTTGATTATGGGTTTAACAATGAGCTAATGCATTGCTAGAAAATGAAAAATGCAGGGTGAATGAATACCAGCCTTGCACATAATTACAAGAAGTCACATTTTTCACATGTATATAGGACCTTGAGTGACACATAAAAACAATAATACATATATCCCTTAAAATATATATTAGTCTGTTTACAAATGGGAGATTAAAGGGGAAATGAAGCACTCAGTCATTATTTTGTAAATTGATTTCTACTTTAATGTAAGTATATATAACAAACTTGATGTGTATTTAACGCTTTAATGTAAGCGTTTAGCAGAAAACAGCATGTTTTACTGTAGCTTTTAGAGCTAGAGTGCTGCCATCTTGGAATTTCACTGTGTTTGACATCTCGGAGTTGGTTCTGTTTCCTCAACTGAACAGATACAGTGGAAGTAATGGACCGAATCACGGAGACTGCAAAGCCTAATTTAACCTAATGCGTAAAGTTGTGGGCGTGGAGCTGGCAAAAATACAAGCATCAGATGTTTGTCTAATATAAAAATATATATTTATTATATTTGCCTTTTTTTCCCTTTTAATTACCGATCGTTTGATGTGCTTTGGTCCACTTCCTGTGTTATGCTGCCTGTCTGGGTTTCACTTTTCACTACTACAGCACTCACCTCAATTTGTGCTCAAACCAAACTAAGATCGGTGCGTTTTTTTACATGGCAGGTTTTACGTCCTTCATACATGTTGAGAGATCAAGTTGATTGACTTGATAAGGGAATATGTCTTGACATTATCTACAAAGACGTGATTTAGTTAAGCTTGAAGTCTTGTGCTTTAATCATTGCATTATGGCTCGTTTCCACTGAGTGGTACAGTACGGTACAGTACGGGTTACCATTATCAGGCTTGCATTTCCACTACCAAGAGTACCCTTTTGGTGGGTGTGGTGTACGACAGAGAGTTTAAGTCGACGTCATTCTCGCTCGAATAAATGTCTACAGTAAAGCTGTACAGGTCGTTCACATATCATATGAGAAGCACTTCTCACAAAACAGATGCTTTAAACATATAAATACTTGTTTATAAATGTTTATTACTAACTTTTCTATGAACATGATTTAATTATAAATGCAGATCAATGACAGTGCGAAATAGCCTACTGTAACGTCTGCAATTATATAAAATAAATAAATAAATGCAACATATATGAACACATACAGACCCTTACTGTCTCCGATATGTTACCACTTACAGATAAACTACACACAGCATACATTAGGTCCTTATTTGAGTTCAATAACAACATGCAACATAGCCCACAGTCAGAGCAAACCTCTCATGTGTGTCTGGAATCTTCACCAGCACATGTAACCTCTGTTAGAGGGTAATTCTGTCATTCCGAGTTCATAATAGTCTAAAAGGTGATGATAAACATGACAGTTTGTTCGTGATTCAGGTCGCTGAAACTATTTGCTTCTGTGTTTTGTCGGGCTTCTCTTTTTTTTTCCGTGCTTCACTCTTGTGTTTGTCCTTTTCTTTTCTGAAAGAATCAGACGTCGAAGACACACGTTGTTATCATCAGCTCAAGAAGTTTAATAATAATATCAATAATATTATAGAAATATCAAATACAGACGCAATCGCAAGCTCCCTGGAGAAAGCGAAAACCGCACGCAATTTTAGATGGCCTTGTAAAACAGGAAACGGGTGATTTTGTTCTTTTTGGCTGTTCATCAAGACAACGACAAGGTTTGTTCGAACTCAGGTCATCTATGGCTCGTTATTATATGCATATAGTATTTCCACGTAATGTCTCAGCTGTGTATTTAAAAACATGGGGTGTTCCATTGTTTTCATTCTGGCTAGCTCCACGAAATCGTGACGTATGTCTCTCAAATGGCTCCACCATTTGGTACTCTTTCTCGTTTTTGATACCCTTTCGAAAGGGTGCCGAAAAAGTTGTACGGTACAGTTCGGTACGCTTTTTGACAGTGGAAACGGCCATAAAAGCGTACTGTACTGTACCGTACCACTCAGTGGAAACCGGCCATTAGTCAATGTAAATCCCCTCGTCAGGCAGTGCTGCACCTGCATGAGAGAGTGGAACAAAGAGCATCAATTAAAAGATATTAACAAAAGAAAAATACACAACTTAAATTCTTGTATTTGTTGTATTTGCACCAGCTCTATGATTCATTTCCACAACATCATGCATTGGGTTAAATTAGACTGTTCAGTCTCAGTCCATTACCATCATGGCTGAAACCCAGTCAGGCAGCATGATACAGAGAGTGAACCAAAGCACATCAAATGATTGGTAATTAAATGGGTAAAAAAGGAAAAACAGAATAAATATATATATTTATATTAGACACACATCTGATGCATGTTTTTGCACCAGCTCCACGTCAACAACTTTACGCATTAGGTTAAATTAGGCTTTGCAGTCTCCATGTTCAGTCCATTACTTCCACTGTATTTGTTCAGCTGAAGAAACGGAACCAACCCTGTGGCGGCGCCATAGCTCCAAACAATATATGGTTACATTAATTGAGTAAATTTAATATATTTTCATTAAAGTGGAATCCAATGTACAAAATAATGTAAACTTGATTGAGTGCTTCATTTCCCCTTTAAGAGCAATTGAGTGTTGGTTTTGATAAAGCATGTTATACTTTACTCACCGAGGTTGCATTTATTGCATTTATATATACTAAAAAACAGTAATATTGTGAAACGTTGCGAATATTTTAAGTAACTGTTTCAATTCTTTTTAAAATGTAATTTAAAGTGTACATTTTGCAGTTAAACTAGACAATAAAAAGTACTTAACCTTAATTGGAAATATGTTTCATTGCTACCATAAAAACAAACACACAAAACAAAACTTTTGAAGCAATCACCATGAAACAAACAAAAAAAAATCACTCAACCTTTGTCTGAATTAGAAAAACACTGCATGGTTACCCATGAAGCATTTAAAATATTTTTTATTAATTTTTTGTTGTTATTTTTTTCCTTTTCTTTTTTTAAAGGCCCATATTAAACCTGGTATTAGGGTGCATTTTTGTTCATCGGTTCACAAATAGACAAGGGTGACACATTTCCATTTAACTAATTTTATTGCATCGTTTTTGTACAAGTTTCACTTTTCTGATGATGGAAGATAAGTACTGTATATGCTTTCTTTCAATCCACACTGTTTCCTTATGTTGTGATTTACAGCTGTCAAGTGCATTGTGGGACATAGATCTCTGCTCTGTCAACTTTTAATGTTGGAAATTCAACTCTACAGTTTAACAAAGTGGCTTTTATTGACATTTTAGTAGCTATATAGAGAAATAAGTCTGTAAATCAACAGAATATGCACTGGCAGTTTATTACAAGGTTTTGTATCGTAATACAGAACATCAACCCAGACAATATATCACTTTACACTATTAAAAAGTTAATAAAAGTCACTTAAAGGTTAAAAGAAAGATCAAGGTCCCATAATGCAATTCAAAAGCAGTGTAATATGCAAAATAAGCTGTATTCATACTGTTGACTAAAAAAAGCTTTAATCACCATGCACTGTCTATGTACAATTAAAAGTACTAAATCAATTAAACATTTTTAAATACTTCATGCATTGAGTAATATAAATAAATAATAGAATATTTGTTTCATTTACTGCTGACAATTACTATTGTCAGCAGCAAAGTTTAGTATAGTCCTTAGCAGCTGTTTGAACTCATTTGACCACTTGCACGTCTGCAATTTAACTACAGTGAAATTAAATGTGTTTTAAACCAAGTAGGGCTGGGTGATATGCAGAAATATTTTTCAGTAATCGCCTTTAAAAATATCTCGATTATAACATCTCTGCCCCCACATCTGTCGCGAGATTGTGCCCATTGAACCCATCACTGCCAGCTCATGTACACGCATGTACGTATGTGTAAATGTGAAAGAACAAGCGAGCACAATTGCTGAAGAGACCTATTTAGAGAAGAAAAAGAAAAAAAACACTGGTCATCTGAATGTCCAAAAAAAAAAAAACACCAAATAGTGAGAGAGATGAGCCTCATCCTCCAAAATGAACACTCTCATTTGCCCCCACATAACACAATCATTAATATAATGTTTTACTAAAATTTCACACAAGCAAGTTTCCTAAATATTATAGAGACTCTATAGATACTGTAAAGTCTTCATGCAAAACAAATATTTGCATTTGCTCACCCTGCCCCTAATGATTTCTATTTCTCTTTCACTCACGTATTCCTTTCAAAACCACGTATCGGATAAAAACTCATGTCGGAGGCACAAGTTACAAACTTTTGTTTAGATGACTAGATGTTTTTTCTGGCAGATAAAATAAGGCAAAGTTAGTTTAGAATTACAGCGGTGATGTCTTGTTAATATGTCCAAATAATTTTAAACTACTTATACTATTTACTGTTAACTAATTAATTTGCCTATAGTTGCATGCTCACCATGTTATCATATTTATGTTTCCCCAATAATGTTGATTATTGCCGGATAATTCAACATCATTATTTATATACCCATACTCGTTAGACATTGTGAATATCTTATCAACCAGCACATACTTCTGAGCTTGCTAATAGACACGCTCAAAACATTTAACTAACCGTTTTTACCTGTATTTAGTGTTGACTACTTGTGATTGAATTGACCAAGATGCATATTAATATCAAATGTAAACACAACCTATATTGTATTTCTATTTTTTTAGTAATTAGTAAAAAATTTTCATTGCAAAATGAAAAACGATTTCATTGTCATCATTTTTTATTGTAGAATTCTCAACAAGCATCTGCTGAAAAGTGAATTATTTTAAGTTGAATAATGCTATATATTTATAGTTGTTTGATGCTATTGCTTATTGTGGCTGGTGTATATAGCTTTGAATTTTGACTTTCAGTTGCTGGCTGTATTGTGAATTGTGTGAGGTTTTGTTTACTAAAACATTAGACGCTTCTGCTTTCAGGAAATACAAGAATAGACTGCAGTTCACAGTAATTGCAAACAGAGTAACAGTAACAGCTTGTCACTCTGGTATATTGAATTAATTTAACAGATTGGCGATTCATCACTTTTATAAACGGATAATGAAACAAATTCTGCTGAATGAGCTTATTGCATATTAGGGATGTAACGATACACTCTGAACTGATTGAAATTTATGAAAATATGTAATGAGTCTAGAATAGTCATACACATTATAAACTGCAGGTGGTGCTAATGCTATATTAAATGGTCTTGATTTTTACATTGTTAAAAATGCTGAGTTTCACACAGTTCCTTCATGTTGTCACTACACAAATCAATTAAAGGTGCTGTATGTACGTTTTTATCCTCTAAAGCATAAAAATAACATATGTTTGCAGATATTTAAGAAACATGCTAAGTGAACACACAGTCAGATATTCTGCTTTAAAAATGTGTTACGTGCCGGAACATCTGTCTTAGTTTTAGCCCCTTTAACCGCCCAAAGCCAGTTTAGCCAATTATATTTCAGCACCGTGGGTTGCCTTTGTGGAAAACAGCGTATTTCGTTTTTTTCACTCAGCAAGGCTATCAAAATATGTGTTTGTGACTGAAATGCGACCTCTGGTGGACAGTAGCAGATTTTGAAATGAGACAGATTCAGAGTTCCACATGAGGTGGTTACTAATTAGCAAATAAGTTAAATATTACAAACGTAAACATTAGGTGAGCAGGTTACATTCTAATCCCGTGTCCTCCTAACAACATGCTATGTGACGAGATTTGCAGTGATAAGCAATTTGGCTGTTTGCACTAGACGAAACATGACATTTAAATACAGCCATTCAGAAGCACCAAATAGTGCACATATTACACTCCAATGAAATGGTAAAGTTTATAATCTAATTAATACATATTAAACCTCTGTAACATTTTTAAGGCCCAATCCCAATTTTATTTTTGTACCCCTACCCCTTCCCCTTGACCCTTAAAAACGAGTGTGAAGGGGAAGGGCTTCAAAATTTAAAAAAACACCTAAGAATTGGTACAGCACTACACCACCTGAACACGTCATCAGATGTCATCGCAATCTCTTGCTTCATATGAGATCAGACGATCGGCACTGCTGTAATTATTCCAGTTGTGTTATTTTTTGGTATTTATCTTCAGGAAATCACTGAAGGCATATATTATGTTATCATAACGATTTAATGTGGCAATAAGATTGTAACTGTACTGCGCATTTACACCATGGCCATATTCATCTATGTAAATACTTCAAAAACAACATTAACATTATAGTAGACACTGTAAAAAGCTCATTCTCAACCATTAGACTTTTCTGACAGTGTGTTCGAGTGTCAGAATGTTGTGGGACTGCTGTACGGGAGTTATTATTGTGGATTATAGATCGCGAAATTTAGCGATTTTTATTTTAGCATTTTTTTAATAAAAGCATGACTGTAAAACATGACTGTAAAACATGACCGCGGTTATAAATATATTAAAACGTGTGTTTGTTGGTTGTAAAAATTCGTAATAACAACAAAAAATACTAATTTGTGGCTCTTGTTACTTCCGGATGCAGCGAAACTGCTGTTGTAGCTGGTGTATGGAAATTTTCTTACCCCTTGGTTTCGAGTGTGGTCCTGTAAAATCTTTGTTCAAAGGGTTATCTACCCCTTCCCCTTAGCCCAATTGGGGTGTCCAAATTCTCTTTAGCTTGAAGGCGTAGGGCTAAGGGGTAGAATTGTGATTGGGCCTAAATGTAAATGCTGAATCACTGATATGTGCTGGCTTGCACTGAGTCACAGTTCAATTTCTAGGGGTTTATTTTATTTTCAAGATCTAAGAGGTAAACTATTGCTGCTGCTTTCGGTAATATGGCAATAAATGGCACGTAAAATGGCATTCAAACTTGCAATATTAGCATTTAACACTGAATAAAGCACTTGAGGTGTACCTGAAGTGATCAGTGTCAGTTTATCCTGTTGTTCAGCTGCAAGAAATAGAAGCCGTTTCTAAAATATTAATTTTAGGTGTTGGTTCGAACAAAAACTCATTTTAGTTGGAAAATATTTCTTCTATCACTTGCCTTTGTTTTCATTTAGAGCACAATTTAAACCAGCCTTAAATCAGCCTCTAGGCTTGACAGTCAGGTACACTGCTGTTGGTGTTGTTAGTCTGGCTACCTGCGATTGTGTGGAATCAACTAGGAGTGCAATACCTTGTTCAACCACTCGGTGTCAAGCTTACATACTGCACCTTTAAGTAATCTTAATAATTTTTACACATTTAAGTGGATTGACTATAAAACAAATAAGTTTCCCCCACATTTTTTTAAGTAAGTAGTTAAACAAAAATTAAATAAGTAATTTTTTGAGTGTAGCCAAGTAATGCCTTGTTTCCACTGAGCAGTACAATGGTACAGTATAGTATCATTCGGTATGGGTCATCCTGATCAGGCTTGCACTGCCATTGCCAACAGTACTTTTACTTGGTAGAATGGTAGATAGTTGTAATCAACCTCAAAAAAAAAACATGTATGGGCTGTTCACATATCTTCGTTCCCCTGGCTTGTCGCACACACAAGTGATGATGCTTTTTAAACCAATAGTGTCTAGCAGCGAGTCTAGCTCTATCATTTTGTTATGATGTTTACACTTATGGAAGGGTGCCAAAAATGAGGTACACTATTGTTCCATATTTTTGTACATTTGACAGTGGAAACCGAACTGTAGCACTCAGTGGAAACAAGCCATAAGTTGTTCTGTTAAACAGTAGCAAACATAACTGCAACAAATTAATTAAAAAATAATGTGGATATGAGTAATATAGCAGTATATGGATGTATTCTAAAATGCAAGAGCAAAGGCATAGGCAATTACTTTTATTTCAGACATGCCTAAACTTGGTCCTGGAGGACCAGTGTCCTGCAGAGTTTAGTTCCAGTTTGCTTCAACAGACTTGCCAGGATGATTCTAGTATACCTAGTAAGTGCTTGGGTGCATCCCAAATCACATACTTATGCACTATTCTACGCCATTTTGTAGTATAAATAGTGTAAGTAGTGAAAACTGAAAACTCTAAAAATAATAAGTGCACTTTAATTACCCGGATGATGCACTCATTCAACTGTTAAAATTAAGTGTGTAATGATGGACACTTCACGCACTCAACGACCACAACTTTGCACACATAGTGGATGGGGCGGAGCTATCGGGCGCATATGTTGGATAACTTTAGTTATTTTGGATTGTAAAAGCTAAATTCTCCTACGAGAGTGATTATATCACCTCCCGATGGTGAATGCGGTTATACTCATGGCAGATATTATTTGGTATTCATTCATTCATTTCATTCATTTTCTTTTTGGCTTAGTCATTTTATTAATCCGGTGTAACCACAGCGAAATGAACCACCAACTTATCCAGCACATTTTATGCAGCAGATGCCTTTCCAGCTGCAACCCATCTCTGGGAAACATCCATACACACTCTTTCACACTCATACACTATGGACAATTTAGCCTACCCAATTCACCTGTACCACATGTCTTTGGACTGTGGGGGAAACCGGAACACCCAGAGGAAACCCACGCGAACGCAGGGAGAACATGCAAACTCCACACAGAAACGCCAACTGACCCAGCCGAGGCTCGAACCAGCAACCTTCTTGCTGTGAGGCGACAGCACTACCTTCTGCGGCACTGCGTCGCCTTATTTGGTACTGTGGTCATTTATTTCACAGATTTGGCAACCGTCAAATGTCATCAGGAAAACGCTTTGAATTTCCACTTAGTGAAAAACCATTAGTTTTCCATTTGGGACAACATAAGTACATAGTGCATAAGTGCATAGTGTATAGTGTGCCATGTGGGACGCAGAGCTTGATTAGCTTGTTCATGTGTGTTTGATTAGGGCTGGAGTTAAACACTTAAGGACTCCGGCCTTTCTAGGACCAAGTTTGGGCACCTTGGTTTATATAAAGTGATTTATATTTTCATTCTTTGTTTGATTTGAGACTCTTTTTGTATTTTTTGTAGTTGTAGTTTTGTTATTTGACATGTAAGAAATGTCTGTTTTTCAAAGAAATGTTTAATTCATTATAATACGTCTCATTAAATTGCAGCTGAGTGAATCGCTACATCCCTAAAAAGTGTAATGTACTGTTTATTTATTTAACACATTTATGCGTGTATAGCCATACACCCAAACCGCTGAGGGGTGGGGTGTCTAACACGCCAATGTCTGTGCAAAAAATAACACCAATCAAAACAAGAAACTGCATTCAAACATGTGCCACAAGCACATAAGAAACTATCAGGAAAATGATCAATAAACATCAAATGACTTCGTTTTCTAAGTAGTTGCAAGCAATTAATGTTTAAAGTAGTTGCAAGCAACTAAAGTTTACACCAAAGATGTTTAATGCAAATTTGAGATAATGAAACTAGCTTCTTTAGCAGGCTATGAGTTGAAAGGGTGAGGTCTTTTCAAGTCTACTGAGCAACCACTGGCTAACCACTTGTTTCTTTTACTGTAAACATCCATATTCATTTAAAATAACAAAAACAACATTATATCTAATAGAGCTTCCCTCTTGCCTGAAATGCTTGTCCTCGTGACTTGGTTCTGGATGGCTTACTACGTTGATTAATTTGGTTTCTGTATGTTTTTTCTGTGTTGATTATGTGTGCATATCAGATGACTAGAGTGACCCAGGCTACACTACTACACTAGCCTGACTCAAGGCTTTGTTTTCCAAGCCACTAAACCCGTCGGGGCCCACGCTGCCTTCAAGGGGGGAATGTGACCAGGAGCATAGCCGCTGAACCTTCCGAGATGGACACCTTGTCTCTTTTTATTTTCTTAAATTTTTTTTTATTTATTTATTTTATTGTTGATTTCTTTAGTTCTTTTATTTATTTCTCTCACATGTTGTCCCTTTTTTGCCTCTTAGAAGAGTTGCATATTCATTGTGTTGTTTTTCTTTTTTTGTTGTTTTCCTGTCCCCTTGTCCCTCGTCCCCAATTCCACAGTTGCACACCTTTGCCTGTCTTTCAAAGCTGTCCAGGTTGACTTGGCGCCCAGTATTGGAAGAAAATTTGAACGGTACAAGGGCAGCTGTTACTGATGTCTAATGTATTAAGATCTCTCTCTCTTTCTCTCGCTCCTCTCCACTGATCTGCTCCAAGTTTTAGTTTGGAAAATGACACATTCCTTTTTTATATTTAACATAATCACACAGTGCCATGCAAAAGTATTAAGAACTTTCATCAGGTAATTTTTACTGAATTACAGTTACTGCTATTCAGGCATTCTTGTTCATGTTTTTTTTGAACCACAAAATTTAATGTAAACATTCTTTCAAAATATGTCCTTAATTGTTCTTAATTATAATTTTCTTACCTTAAAGTCCATGTGAACCGGTTGCTGAGACTTTTAGTTAAGTATGTTTATGTACTTCCACATGTAATAGACCCTTTTTACATTTCTGGGTTTTTTTAGTAGCGGAAGGGATTATAGTTGGGAAAACTTAAAGCGCAGTGAATAGGAGAGTACAACAAATATTTTTTTTCACAATCCTATTTGCTAAAATAATAAAAAAAAAAACACCATGATGGTAGGCCTGTCACAATATCTATTGTTTGTTGTACGATATATTGCATCAAATTATATTGTGATAAACGATATTATTGTCATTTTAAGACCATTTTATGGCACTCATTATATAATGCCAGAATGACAATATAATATCACAATGCAAGTACACTCTTTTAAAAAACACACAATATTTTATTCTTAAGAATATTTAATTTAATTATAGTCATTTTAACAATTCAATAATTAGGCATTGGAATCAGAATGTGAAAACACATATCCTAAATGAATAATAATTAGTGTTAACAAAAAAGTGCAAGGTGAAAAGTAATATATCTGCTACCAGATCTATTTTCAGTTGTCAGACTTCCACATGAAAATATACTATAGTAATTTATAGTAAATACTATGGTGTTTTATACTATACTGACACCTCCAGTAGAGGTAGAGATGTTGCACAATCAGTTAAAATGTTGCTAGAGTTGTTTTTATGTATGGACGATATTTATTACATTACTAAAAAAATAATTGAATTGATGTCCATGTGTTGTGCGATAAGTCAATATATTGATTATTGTGACAGGCCTACATGATGGTGTTTTCAAGACATTCAGAAAAAAAAAAAATTGTGTGAGACTGATGACGGCTGTCAGAGGAGAGAATAGCGTCAATACTCTCAGCCCCATAGACTGTTTTAGAAACACCTCGCTTAAGAGGTAATTAGATTTTTGTCATTTGATGCAAAGATGATGTAATACATACATAAATGCATATATATGTTCATTTGTTTTTTTGTTTTTTATCTAAATATTAAAAACTGTCAAGGATTTAAGATTAAGATGACTAAATTTTTTTCAGTGAGTTAATACATTACTCACCTTAGGAATAACAATGCCAGCTAGCAAAAAAAAACATAGTAAATTAATATTAATATTATAAATATTAAAGCCTCAATAAATTAAATAAATGCGTTTTTAAGTAAGTCATCTTTATTCAATCAGAGAGATATAGTATATATACTGTAAAATCAACCTCTTGTGCTGTTATAGTTACTCTAGACCAGGGGTCACCAATCTCGGTCCTGGAGGGTCAGTGTCCCGTCAGGGTTTAGCTCCAACTTGCCTCAACACACCTGCCTGGATGTTTTAAGTATGAAGCTGCGGTCACACTAGAGTTTGAGTTTGCGAAATTCTGTCGTACGGTGCTGCGAAAAGGGGCGGGAATAAACAAGATGATTAGGCATTAATTTCCAAGTGAGGTCATGTTTTGAACCTGGATTGGTCTCATGCAGTCAAGTAATGCGATTTTGCAGGTCAGAGTTCACCAAGCATGAACTTTGCACCGCAGCGAAATGCAAAACTTGATGCATGACCCTGCGTTTCGGTCTGACGTATTTGCGTGCGTATGATTGGAAGTCTATGGGGAGAAAAGTCCAGTGTGACCGCAGCTTGACTAGTAAAATCTTGATTAGCTTGTTCAATTGTGTTTGATTAAGGGTTAGGGCTAAAATCTGCAGGACACCGGCCCTACAGGAACAAGTTTGGTGACCACTGCTTTAGACTCTACTAATTTGTGTTCTAGATTGATTTTTGAAATGATATTGTCATTAGAGTTATTGTCCCTGATCTGTTCAACAGCCTCCAAAATATTAATGTGACGATGTGTTTGACCTTGTGTTTTCTTACATTTTTTTCTATGCATGTTTTATAGGGTGGCATGTTTTGTTGAAACAAATAGCAAAGATTTATTTATCATTTAAAAAGGAAATAATAATAAACCATTTTAATGAATTGCTTGTGCTATTCACATGTGAGAATGTTGAATGTTTTCTAATATAAAGTGTTTCTTTGAGTGTAGTGTAATTCAGTAAATAAACAGAACAATTTTTTTTATTGTTTATTTTTGCAGGGCACTCTGTTTAATCTACTGTAATGACAAGATCAGTAGATCAGTTGTGATAAATACAGCTCACACCATTGCATTTTGAACTTCATTGCATGGTTTTGGGGAACATTATTTTTAATAATGAAGTGGCTGAAAATCAAGGTTAAGGTTTTAATTTAGTCCTTCACTCATTTAGGAACACAACAGTCAGTTCACCCATTAGTACTGTAGTCACTGTAAGCACAGAGCATGCGTATCTACTGAATGTTGTACCAACCTTGGCTGAAACGTATTTGGCTAAATGACATTTGTTAACTTTATTGTATAGGCAACACTTTTCAGGGCTGACAGCTTAAGGGGGGCTTCTCAAAGACACCTAAAATGTTCTTCTTTTCTGTATCTGATGTTCTATGTGCTATTAGTGTGATGCAGCCATCATGAACGGTTGTCTTGTGTTGCACACCCTTTCCAACACTGCGACACGATCGCCCCAGGGAGAAAAGCGCCCATGCTTGATATCGTATGGTTCATGACCAATATGTTTCCAGTACAGGTGACCCATACCACAAAGTGTTAACTCATTCTCTACATGTTCTGTTCTGTTATTTTATTGTTATTATTATTTTTCTTTACAGAGAAAAGGACACCTCACAATGTTCTTTTCTCTGTTTTTGTGCAAGTCATCCTGTTTACAATATGTCTTGTGTTGATAGTAAAAGGAGAGTAGCAAAGCTAGTTTAGTTTGTTTGATTGTTCATGGTCGGGGATGGAGATGCTTAGGGTGGGTGTTAGAGCGCTAGGCTGTTGAAACACTCTCCTGAATCTTGGGTCATAGCAGAAGCAGCTGAAGACGTCTCCATTTGCCTCTCTAATCCTGGTGCTCTTGTTCCTCAGGAAAAATCCCTGAAGAGGCAAAGGCGCTCTCGCTTTTGGCTCCTGCAACACCTGTGGCCAGCCTGATGAGCGGAGGAGGACTCCTGCCAATTCCTAGCCCTTCTACACTACAGAATGTAAAAACACCATGCTAGTAGTAGTATATGGCTGGCTTTTTTCAAAGTTTTTGCCCTTATCCATTTCTGGAACACCACATCTACAGAGGAGATCTAAGTTGGAAAACAATTTTTAAACACCTTATTTAAAAATAATGTAAACTTCAATGTTTACATTTTGACTTTAGTTCTGGTTATAGCAGATATCTTTAGATGTCTTATGTTATTATACTACACTCCTGAAATATGCTTAAAAACAGCGCTTTTACTATATATAACTAAGTCCTGTAAAGGACTGCAACATCTAGGAAACTTTTTTCCTATTTTTTTAACTCTGCTGTACACCTGATACAAGAAAGTTGCAAAGTAAAGATAATAACATGTATTATAAACAGTGATTCTTTGCTGAATGAGATTTGACTTGAGTCGTAATGACTTACAAAATAATAATGATTTATTACATGTCTCCTAGCAATACGGCTCTTGTTCCTGCATGAGTTTGTTGTGTTTGAGATGACTTGATGTCTGGTTGTAGATGCATAGAATGCATAGTGTTTAGTCATTCTATGCCCAGATCTTCTCAAATTTTTTTATAATTTTTTGTTTTCAAATTTGGTAAGCAAGTGTTTTACAATCTGTTTAATGTTTATGATTAAAATGTTCATATTGTTTTCTAGCCAAAAAATATTACACTTATCATTAAATGCTTGCCAGAAGGGCAGTTTTTTATTTATTTTTTAATTGTGTGTTGTGTTTGTTTGGGGCAGCGGAGTCTCCCTTTAGCTAATCTTGGGGTTCTGAAGTCTAGTAGTTTGGACACCTCTGTGGCAACTGTGAGTGCAATCTCTGCTCAGCCTCCTCTAATGGGAAATGTTGATCCTTCTAAAGTGGATGAGATCAGAAGGACGGTGTATGTTGGCAATTTGAATTCACAGGTATGTGAAAATTAATCTATTAATAGTCTATTTACAATTCATAAATAGTGTTATTTTGACAAATGTAAGATGCTACTTCAGTGTATTGTAGAGTACTGTAAAACAGTTTACAGTACTGACATATTCAGCATTTATTGCTCACAAATAGACACAATCATTAATGTAATACCAACTTATACTATTCTTTAAGTAGAATTTGCCAACAAGTCTACTTGCTTTTTGTTATGTTATTCACAGTAGAAGTCGTTTAGTTTTTTTTTTTCTTTGAATAATAAAAAAATTAAACAACGGAAAAAACATATTTTATATCTGATATATATTAGAGAGAGGGAGAGAAAAGGGTTTGAATGAAGCACATTTTTTAGACAAAATTAGGCTATGTTACACAGATGTGTTGCTTTGACTACAGATATGCTACAGTTGTCAGTATATCTTGCAGTTTGTTGACATACAGTTGAAGTTAGAATTATTGAATAATATACTGAATTATTAGCCTTCCTGCTTTTTTCCCCCTTATTTCTGTTTAACGGAGAAAATATTTTTTCCAACACATTTCTAAGCATAATAGTTTTAATAACTCATTTCTAATAACTGATTTATTTTATCTTTGCCATGATGACAGTAAATAATATTTGACTAGATATTTTTCAAGACACTTCTATACAGCTTAAAGTGACATTTAAAGGTTTAACTAGGTTAATTAAGTTAACTAGGCAGGTTAGGGTAATTAGGCAAGTTATTGTATAATGATGGTTTGTTCTGTAGACCATTGAAAAAAAAATAGCTTAAAGGGGCTAATAATTTTGACCTTAAAATGGTTAAAAAAAAAAAAAACTGCTTTTTTTTTCTAGTCGAGTTAAAACAAATATGACTTTCTCCAGAAGAAAAAAATATCCGACATACTGTGAATTTTTTTTTTTGCTCTATTAATCATCATTTAGGAAAAAGTTCAAATGGGGGCTAATAATTTTAATTTCCACTGTGCATCCCAGTGTCTGGAACCAGACTATGATACACTATCTGCATCCAACATAAAATCCAACAAGTTGGAAATTGTATAGTAACTGGATGTGATTTAAACTGACTAACGAAAACGATGCAAAGGTTTTATTTCATGTTTTGTGCTTGTTTTTTAGAGCACCACAGCAGATCAGCTCCTGAAGTTTTTTAAGCAGGTGGGAGATGTGAAGTTTGTTCGAATGGCAGGAGATGAAACCCAACCTACACGTTTTGCTTTTGTGGAGTTTGCTGATCAGGATTCAGTGGCACGAGCACTCACTTTTAATGGAGTCATGTTTGGTGACAGACCGCTGAAGTGAGTGCTTTCATTTGGTATTTTTCTATTCAAAGATTGACTTTTCTGTAGTTATATCGTGTATGGAGGCCGATAGGGAAAACAGGAAACTATCAAAAGGTTTTTTTTTTCTATTTATCCATTTTGAGATGCTAAAGGTCCAATCTGATTTGATCATTAATGCTAAGCTACACTAAAAGTGCTTCAGTCAGACCCAGAGACAGGCTAAATTGATTCACAAATGTTCAAACTCAACTTATTAACTCTAGGTGACTTGTAAACTGAGCTGAAAAAAATAAATAAATCAGGGGTTCACACTGTTTCTGGGTGGACACTCTTCTTTAGAGTTTAGCACCAACCTGACTTAAAGACTTTAACTAACTAAACAAAACTTTCTAAGAACGTCTAGAACAAAAATCTGCATGACGTAGGCCTTCGAGGAACAAGATTAGACATCCCTTCCTGATTGGACATCCCTGCTTTTAATAATAAATAAAAAATACAATATTTTTTTATAGAAAAGTTTTAGTGGATCCTATTTTTTTAAGTGATTGATCAACCTAACTTCATTTTATTCAGGATTAACCACTCCAATAATGCCATAGTGAAGCCTCCAGAACTCACACCACAAGCTGCAGCCAAAGAGCTGGAGGATGTCATGAAGAAGGTCAGAGAGGCTCAGTCAACCATCGCTGCTGCCATCGAACCAGGTTGGTCTTCTTAAACCTAGACTCTCTCATAGTGATGCTTTCGTGTTTATCTTTTTTAATATGGCAATTTTGATGGTTTCTTCCAGAAACTGAACTCCCTTCATCCAGTAGATCCAGGCATTCCAGAAGGTCCAGATCTCACTCTAGCTCTCCATCTCACTCACAAAGAAAGCGATCCAGGTCCAGACACAGGTGATTTATACGCTTCATTAAGACATGAAAGCTTCATAGTTTGTGAAGCCAATAGCTTGTCACTATATACAGCAGTTAACATAATTTCAAGTTTCTTAAATATTTAGCTACACAAGTTATGCTAACTTTGACAAAAAGTAATGTTACTCGGTTAATCAGTGATGTATAATGTAGTTCTGTTTAACAATTTATGGTGACTAATCATATATAAAATAAATGTTTGCATTTAAATAATACATGTATGTAGTAGTGTATATGTATAGGTAAGTGCACACACAAACATATTTACATATATGTTCATCTTTATATATTATTTTATCTAAATATTTTATATATAAAAACACAAATTTTCTATGCATGTATATACATATATGCATAATAAATATAAACTGTACAAAGAAAATAATTTTGCAAATGCAAACTTAGTTGCAATTAATCATTAAATCACATTTTTACACGCTTCAGTGAATTATTGATCACTGAATATGTTCAATCAAACTGACAATTTCATTAAATTGAATAAAAACTATTGCATTGCATTGCAACGTACTTAGACTTAAAATGTGTTTAGTTTAATCCAATTTTTAGGGCCATAAACATATCTTGTTTCGTATGAAATGGCAGTTAATTAGCATTGTAATAGGTCTTAAAGAGCCCCTATTATGGGTTTTTGAAAATGACCTTCCATGTAGTGTGTAACACAGCTCTTAGTGAAGTGAAATATCCAGCTAAAGCTTAAATCTGAAAGTGGACAGTTTTTAAAACTATTGATTCATCTATAAAAGAGTCGACTCATAGTGGTTTAAATGAATCGTCTTGATAACAAGTCTTTAGCCGTTTCGGCGTGACGTCGTTACGAAACATAATGGTTGTGCACGCAGACCTGGCAAAATTCAAACCTGCGGCCCCGCCCACTAACACAGCAGCAAGACACTCATGAAGACGCTGTGTTTACCTGGATATTATTGGAAGTGTGAGGGGAAAGGAGTCGTTCAGAAATCTGCACCCGCAGAGCCTGCAGAGATAGCTTGTTAGAGGACAGAGGATGCTACAACCTCACGGCTGGGGATGTGATCGTTTAGAAAAGGAGAGTACAGGTAAGCACTTAGAACATATAGCAGTTCACGGACAAGGTGCCACAGCAGTGATTGCAAATAGAAATTATCTACATGTTTTGTTACTAGTAACCGCGTGTACTGTATCAGGTTAACTCTTTATATTCTCATATCGCGTCTAATGCAGCATTGTAAACGCGATGCGTGCTGCTTTGTTACAGATTTAAATGCTTTCGTGAGCTCGTTCCACTGCCATTTGTCATTGCTATGGTTAGCTGATCCTGCACACGTGCAGCAGTCAAGGTTCAGAATAGTTCAGCTTTTGCTGCTGTGTGGATTAAAACTGAATGTGTGTCATACTTAACAAGAGCAATATGCTAGTGTTTAACTGCACTGCTTTCGGCGCTGAGGTGTCTGAATAACACTGTTGAGAACCGGGTACTGTTTACTGTGGTGTTAGTAAGTTTACTTTGAAGCGTGTTTCGGGCGTCCGCTGCGATCGGATCCTATACCAATGTTGGACCGGGCTGGGCATTTTACTGTCTCGCGCTGAACGCTTTCGACTAATGGCAACAGGCTGTCATCGGTCCAATCAGCGCAGATTAGCTTCGCGCTAAACAGGGGTTTGAGAACAAATGAATCGCTGAACGATTCATATGGGAGTCGCTGGGATAATTAGGTAAAAATAAATGCATATTATAAGACCATGAATGTGTTTTTTGACCTTGCATGCATATCAGTATGTTGTTGGAGACCCATAAAACCCAAATATGACCCTTTTCAATGTGTAATAGGGGCTCTTTAAATTTGAGAATAGAATTATGAAGAAGCCTAATGTTTTTTTTTACATATGTAAATGCAACACTGTGCTTATGCATAAAATAAATGTATATTTAAAAATAAGAAAACCTATGCGTTTATTATGAAAGCAATGCAATATGCACGCATAAAATCTGTGTTATGCATAAATATGTTTCACTGAAGCAGTGTATAATAAATTGTTGATATTAAATTCTTGTTTTTAAAGAGGGCATCCATCAAAGAGATCACGGCAGAGGTTTAATGACTCACGTGGGTCCCATAAGAGACACTCTCATTCCAGAGAAAGGAGACGCAGCCAGAGTCGATCTCATTCCAGGTTAAACTGCACCTCCACACTGGTCTCTTTCAACTTACAGTCTGTTCCAGCAAAGTACATTTCAGACCATTGTTGTCTCCCAACACAGGGGCAGAAGGAAGGACAAAGAAAGTAAAGGAAGGAAGGACAATGACTGGGATGAAAAGAGGCTGCGGGACAAAACAGGAAGGACTCCTCCAAAATGCTACGTTGGTTCCAGACGGTCCCGCAGTACAAGCAGGTCAGAAGAAAATCTCCTTTTTTGCTTGAGGGCAATTTAGGGTCAGGGCCTGGTTGCATTATAACCCTTGAGTATTTTAACGTATGGGTATCCCTGAAGTCTGGTTTGTACTCGACGCGTCCGCTAGTTCGCTTGAGTGTGCGCGGCGAATGTGACATCATTGCGAAGTTTGCGGAGGTTCGCTTTGGGTGCATGCAACATAATTTCAGCCGGCTGACCGCATGTTTTTTTTTTTTTGAGACTCGAGCGAACAGTGCGCGTGGCGCCGCGTTTGATTTATGGACCACTTTTAAGAGATTTTGTATGAAACAGTACGACTGTACAGACATCTTTATGATCCTAGATCATAGAGATAACCAGATGATCAATAATTCTTGGCTAGAAATTGCAACAGCCATGGGAAAAGAGGAATGTTTTGTTAAAAGGTTTGGAATAACCTGAGAGATTGTTAAAGCCAAAAGAGGCCATGGCAAAAGTGGAGA
>CAIGQZ010032318.1:15609614-15630436 GCA_903798205.1 Danio tinwini
TATATATATATATTCCGGAAACGTTTTACTTCTCTGTTAATCCGTCTAATTTTACGGTCAGTTTCTTTTGACCGCTCCTTATCAATTTAAAGAATATCTCAACAGCGAACATGGCAAGTATAAAAGCCTCATCCATTTCGCGAAGTACGGGCACAGTCAGTGGAGGTGCGCAATGCGGCGCCATTCGAAAGTATAAATCCAGCTTGAGGGTGAAAAAAAACAAATCCCTGAGGTAAGGGATATCATTATGAGCACTGCAACGAACTTTTTAAACTTTTTTAATCTTAAGTGTTTTTACTAAGGTTTCACTGTAGTTTTTGGTAACCTTTTACAATGAGTAATTGACATTACAATGAGTAATTGACAGTAAACAGAACATAATGAACCTCAAAGTCATCCTTTGCTATAACCACAGTTATATCAATATATTTTGATACAAACATCACAGAAAACAACTAATAAGTAACAAATAAAAAATAATAAAACATATTTGACAGAGAATGAAAGGCTATTCTTTAAGATGAATATACAAAAAGACCACAAAAAAAAAGTTACTATAACTCAATTGATTGACTGTGATTGAGTATTGAGTTTGCTTTGGAACTATTTAACAATTGTTTTGTTGCATATATGATTTCATGGTATATATTCTGAGTTAAAATTGACTTAAGCCAGCTGTTTTGTGCCATAAATGTACAGGGGTTGGACAATGAAACTGAAACACTGGCCAATTTAGTGTTGGAGGTTTCATGGCAACATTTTTCCAACCTGGTGGAAAAATGAATTGATTGCACATTTCACTAGTAAGAGCAGAGTGTGACAGTTTAGTTAGCAGAGTAATGGCACAATTTGCTTAAAATATTGCAGTGGACGCAACATTATGGGTGATAAATCAAAGTTCAAAAGAGTACAAATTGTTGGACTGCTATAGCAGTTTATAAGGGGCAATACTTAATGACAACCTTAAGTCGACCGTTGTTGTTTTTGTTTTTGCACTCCAAGTTTCACTAAGTTTTCCGTTAACCTTATAACTAAGGGGTTTCTTAGCTTAAGTGTTTTAATGCAACCAGGCCCAGATTTACTAACAACTTGGGTCAACATTTACATTTATTCATTTAGCAGACACTTTGATTCAAGCAACTTACAAATGAGGATGAAATAAGCATTTAAAAATGACCAGAGAGTAGCAGTATATAAATGCTAAATGCTAAGACTAATGTTTTATTGATCTTAGCATGAAATAGCAGTAAGCCGAATTGGCCAATCAAAGTTGATGTTGACCACTAACATGCAACCGCTGTCAAGCTTCCCTCATCATAAAACATATTTTATGAGAATGTGAAATTTCAAGGGCCATTAGACCAGATTTTTAAACTGAGAGCACTTTGATGGATGTTTTTAAAATTGTTTGCCTGGGAAGAATTTTAAATGATTTATCATATGTTGGACTGAAAAATCCTATCTAATGTTTTTAATGTAAAATGTTAATGAATTATGAAGTTAGCAGACTTTATATTAATCTTGACATGCAATATCCATAAGTAGCTAATGTGGCAATAATTAAACAAATATCAAAACAAAATTCTCTGAGCATACAGAAAGAAAAGAGTGTGTTCTACAGGTAGTTTGTCATGCCTCACCTGTGTGGAGCACATTCTGAATAAAATTATTCAAAAGGATGTGGTCAGTAAAGTGGGGGCTGACCTGTTTGCATATGCATTTGGACTTTGTCTTCAGAATGAGCAAGTGTTGCCTTTTACTGCTAAATGTATTTTTACTTTGTGTGTGTGTGTGTATGTACTGTTTGTATTGTGAAGATATGATCTTCACCCCTGGGAACAGCAGAGCTAATGCATACACACGCACATACAGTACATACACATACACTTACCTCAATAATTCTTACATACCCATAGGTAGCAGATAAATGGGTGCACACACATCGGCACGTAATGTTGGTAATCTGACAAAATCATTTTTTGTTGTCCTGCAGGGGTGTCACCTATCTGTCTGTCCTGAAAAAGGTAGATTTAGTAAATTAGTAAATATTTAGTCAATTATTTTGTGTATAGTAAATTATAGTCAATTATTGTGTGATTAGGATGTTTTTGTGTTGGTTGGATTTAATGGAGATTGGCAAGTAGATCGAAATGTGAGAAGCAAATGTTTTAGTAAAATATGAAACCTACCTGTTAATTGTCTGGCCTATAAAAGAGGAGGCCAAGCTAAAAACAATGGTAACTGATACCTGAATTCTGATATCTCCAGGTGTGAGATAGAGCAATGCTAAAGCAAAATAATAGAAGAAGATCCTGATTACATAACAGTACAGCAGGTGGTGATGTGTGCAAATAATGCAGAAAAAAAACATTGCTTGTTTAATTAGCAAGCCTGTTGCTGCAGTACCAATAGCAATTCCCTGATATGTTATTTTAAATACTTTTTGGATACTTTATATATATTTAAGTCTTTTATTTGTTTCTTTGATTTATTTATGTTTGGCATCATCATTCGGTACACTTGTAAATGAAAGTAATAAATGTAAAGATAACAAAAAGATGTCTGCCCCTATCTGGTCAACTCCCATTATATCCATTATAAAAAGGCATAACAATCTTTATACCATTGATAGAAAAAGAATGTAACTTTCTCCAAGTGATTTCACTTCCACTTGTCAAGGAAATTTGGAAGGCATTGAGGCATACCAATATTCTTCTCTCATTAATTTACAAAATGAAGAGGAAACACCAATATACGGCTAAACAAAAAGTTAAGATAACACCAATAGTTTAATTATATGTCTCTATATAACTGATATTGTGATGTTTCTGTGAATTTCTCATTTAAATTTTGAAAACAATAATATATCGAATATACATAAAGTATGTTTTAGAAATGCTATGTGGTACCTGGTTTGAGGCGAGCATCTTGAGCTAAAGCACAGTAAGGTGTAAAATGTTAACTGTGCTAATGTTTAACATTTATTAAACAGCATTTTGTAACACAATCAAATGTTCCCATCCCATTTTTTTTGTTTTACATTCATAAAAATGCATTTGGTTTACAATAAATTCTACATTTATTCATTCCAGTTTAAGGAAAATAAATGGAAAATGAGCCAAAGTGTAATTTTTCTTTCTTTTATTATTATTTTCTTACAGTAAAAATAGATTTACCAGTAAAAAAACACATGCTCAACTTTATATTTTTCCAGACTGAATAGTCACCAACTACGTAGTGAAGAGAATATTTATATTCATTTATTTCTTTCCACCTTCATCTCGCAGAGGATATAAGAAAAGAAGCAGATCTCCATCCAGGTCACCAAGGCAGAGAGCCAGGTCACCTACACCAACAAAAAGGTTCACGGAGTGTGACAATTTGTGTCTGACGCTACTGCATAACTAAAATCATTTGTAAAATCTTACTATCATTCTATTTTCAGAGGCAAGAGAGACAAAAAGAAGGAGAAAGGATGGGACAGTAGCAGGGAAAGAGCGGAGCGCTCAGCATTCAGAAGGAAAAGCAGAGATTCTGAATATAAAGCAAAACCCTCCCATGTGAGTCCAGTTTACATTTCAAGCACACAGCTTCAGATACACACACGGAGCAACAAAAATAGCTGGAGCATAATGTATTTGCTGGGGAACTGGTGTGGAATTGTCAGTTTCTTACCGATTCAACTGGATTAGTTTGTTAATCTATTAGCAATTATATTAAAGTGCTAAAAACTGAAGTATTCATTGCTCAGCATGCACTTCAAAGAGCTCACGGTGCAGATTCAATATTTTGCACAGTATGTAGCTCAGCTACATCTCAGTGTGCTGCTCTAGTTTTTTTTTAGATAAGAAACAGGTGATTATTGCTGATGCTTTTAAAGATTGAATTTTACAGTCAAGCCTGTCTGCCTACGATAAACATCATTATTACAGTTTTAACCATTAAAGCTCTTGTACTTCCCCCAAATGTGACATCTTATTGACAAAGTGTGAACTTTGTGCATGTTTCATTTTTATATCTGATGAAAATTTACAGAGTTCATCAAAACAGCAAACATCAAAAATCCATCGTACACTGAATGTTTGATGCATTGAATACAGAATATGAAAATCAGTCATGATTACAAACCCAATTCCTCAAAAAAGTTGGATGGTGAATTAGGAATACATGAGGGTTTTATACAGTATTTGCGTACAAAAGTAAAGGCTGATCATGGTTTATCATTTTGTGTCAAAAGTCAAGAGGGAATTGTCAAAACAAATCACTGCAATATTGCATCCAGTTTAGGACTTCATCAACTAACATGAAAAACAAATTTTTTTAAATAATTTGAGGATTAAATTATTATTTTTATTATTTGAAGTCATAAATCCTCAGCAGGATCAATGTGCATGACATTGAGCCCTCAGATGATACTGAATGAAAAACTGTCATTTTGTGCTGTTAAATAAAGCCACAGGATCAGGAGAACTTCAGAAAAACTCTGTCACTGAACACAGTCTGCTGCTGCACATCATGAAAAAAATGGATTCTTTGTTCACCATGGAGAAAGTTGTACATCAGTTTTGTGTAGTGATGCTGCTGGTTCTCAGCTCAAGAAAAATCCACATTTTAGTTTGTTTGTGCGGAAAAAAACCCACACATTGAGTCTCAAAATCCAACGGGACCAACCAGACTTTTACAAGTGACAGATGCAATAGCAAACTTTCACCAATCAGAAGATTGCTAAGCCACTATAAATACCCTAAATTCCATATAACAGCCATCTTCGTTTTGAAGAATCCACCCCCCCCTTCCACCCCTACTCCTCCTCCTTTCCTAGATGGGTGGCACGGTGGCCCAGTGGTTAGCACTGTTGCCTCACAGCAAGATCGTCACTAGTACTAGTCCTTACCAAGCCAGCCAACGTTTCTGTGCAGTTTACACGTTCTCCCCGTGCTCACATGGGTTTCCCTCGCGTTCCCCTGTTTCCTTCCACCATCCAAAAACATGCAACTTAAATTAATTGACTAATCTAAATCGGCACCATAGACATGCTCCTAGTAAGAAGTTATCTCTTAAGAGCAATCACTATCTGTTTATAAGCTACTACTACAGCAGGGGAGTTCTCGAGATCTACCTGAGCTCAAACTCCCCTCTCGCCTTGCAAACAGGAGGGAGCCTCGGGCTCGAGGATCTTATGAGATCAGGGCTTTCTCTCAGGACAGCCTGTTAAACAAGCTTTTTAATCAATCATCAGCTAAGTGTCAACTCTTGAAAATACTGTTTATAGGAAGTATGTGTCTCTCGCAATCTTTCTATGGCAAGTTTCTAAGCATTTGGGGGCAAACTTTTGGCTTGCTCTGAGTTGAGGTATTAGGGTAAGGAGTAAGAGGTGCTGTGTATTATGTTTAGTAAATAATACAAATAATTGTATTTGATCTGTCTCAGATGCTACAATCAACTGATACTTTAAAGCAGGGGTCACCAAACTTGTTTGTCTTTAAACCCCTGCTTTAAAGGATCCATGATGCTCTTTATATAGTTACATCACTATAAGCATCACTATAACAAGACTGCCCCACATCCATGTTTGACTTGGGCATGGTGTTCTTCTGCTCATAAACCTTACTTCTTCTTTTTTTTAACTTCCAAGGCATACACCTGAATCATAAAGCGTTGGTCACATACTTTTATAAAACACTTGCAGTACTTCACAGGTTTTTTCTTAATGAACTGTAACATATTTAAGTAAGCCTGTGATGTTCTTTTTGGTCAAGAGTGGTGTTCCTAATAAAAAGGCTGCACTTGTCAAGTCTTTGTAATGCAATGCATTGAGATGTTTTTTTTTTTTTTTTAATTTGTTGGTAGTTAATTGGATCTTTCTCTCAGCTGCTTTGATCAAACATGTTATTCCCCCTGGGCTGCTCTTTAACATCCTCAAAGGTTTTCTGATAAAACACATTTCAGGCTTAAAAATAAAGCTGTCAACCATATCTCTAGCAACTTTTAGTTACTCAGTAAGAAGCATTTTTCATTGATCTGATCACAAGTAGACAAAGGAGACACATTACATTTCACACGTGTCATTTAAATGTGTTTCTCTTTTGACCATTTTTGATGATTCAACCACTTCTCCGATGAGGAAGGGTTTTCTCTTTCAGTGTAATAGTGCAAAAAATGGTGCAAATATCATCATTTATAAAAAACAAACAAATATATTAAGGACCATATCAATTACACCAGGGGTGTCAAACCTAGTTTCTGGAGGGCTGCAGCTCCAGAGTTTATTTCCAACCCTGCTTCAGCACACTGACCTGTAGGTTTCAAACAAGCATGAAGGACTTAAAGGGGCTGTATGTAAGTTTATGACTCCTTCTAAAGCATAAAACCATATACCATAATACCATAATATGTGTGCAAATATTTAAGAAACATCCCAAGTGAACATACTTGTTTAACTGAAAAACAATGCTGAAGTCTGATATTCTGCTTTGAAAATATTTTTTCCGTGCCGGAACGCTGTCTTTTTTTGGTAAATTTAACCTGCACAATGCCAGTTTAGCCAATTATAATTTAGCACCCCGGGTTGCCTTGTTGGAAAACAGCGTATTTTTATTCATTCAGAAAGGTTCTGAAAGCATGCGTACGTGACCGAAATGGACAGTATCAGACGTCGAAATGAGATAGATTCAGTTCCACATGAGGTTATTTATTAGCAAATGATATAAATATTACGAGCGTAAATATTAGGTGAGCAGATTACATTGTAATCGCGTGTCCTAACAACACACTTTGTGACGAAATACACAGTGATGAACGATTTGGCTGTTTGCACCAGACGAAACACGACAGCAATGTAAATAAAGCCTTTAGGAAGCACAGAATATGCACTCACTCACGAAATGGTAAGGTTTAGAATCTTTTTAACACGTTAACTCTCTTTAACATCACTAAATGTAGACGCTCAATCACTCATTTCTGTTTAGTTCTAATGTTTAATTTCAAACGGTTTATTGTTTTTTCAAGATCTGAGATGAACTATCTGCTGCTGCTAGACTGCAGCTCTGCACAAGACGTTTGGCCATAGGAGAAATGGTCGTGCCCAACTGAGCCTGGTTTCTCTCGAGTTTTTTTAAATTCTTCACTTTCGCCAATTGGTGAAGTTTTTTCCTCGCCGCTGTCGCCACTGGCTTGCATGGTTCAGGATCTGTAGAGCTGCGCATCGATGGAATTGCTCTTCAGTGTTTGGACTCTCAGTAGTGATTATTAAACCACACTGAACTGAGCTGAACTGAACTGAACTTAGACACTGAAAACTGAACTGACACTGTTTCAATTCACTATAAACTTCCATGTGAAGCTGCTTTGACACAATCTACATTGTATAAGCGCTATACAAATAAAGATGAATTGAATTGAATTGAATTGCTGCTTTCAGTATATGGCAATAAATGTCATGTAAAATAACATTCAAACTCACATTGTTAGCATTTAGCACTGAATAAAGCACACAAGATTTACCTAAGATGATCACTGTCATAGGTTTCTGTTGTTCAGCTGTGAGAAATAGAAGTCGTTTCTAATATATCAATTCGAGGTGTTGGTTAGAACCAAAACTCTTTTAATATGGAAAATATTCCCTCTATCGCGTGTCGTTGCTTTTATTTAGAACACAGTTCAAATCACTCACTCCTGTACTCAATCTGGCATCCCGCGCTTGCATTTATTTTGATCAAGGAGTGCAATACCTAGTTCAACCACTGGGTGTCAAACTTACATACTGCACCTTTAATTGGTCTGATCAGGTGTGTTTAATTAGGGTTGGAACTAAACTGTGCAGAGCTGTGGCCCTCCAAGAACTGAGTTTGACACATGTGGATTAAACACTAGGCTACTTGATACGTTCACTAATGAAATTTTAAAACATTTATTTATCTACAGACTGTATATTTTAGTTTTAACATGTATATGCTTTTTCACACACACACACACACACACACACACACACACACACACACACACACACACACACACACACACACACACACACACACACACACACACACACATAATTTTGTAAAATTAGTTTAACAAATATATTAAAGCATCAAAAATCATTAAAGGGCCACAAAACCCCCTTGTCTCAGCGGGGTGTTTTCACACCTCTAGTTTGAAAAAGTCAGGAAAGTGGGCGTGTCCAGCTCTGGGAGTGTGGGAGTGTCGGGGAGGGAAAAAGAGGAAGGATTTGCAAAGAAGGGAGTTTCCATTTGGGCACGCACTGATCACAGGCAAAACAAACACACAGGCACAGGGGAGAAAGACAGTGACTGTTTACATGGACATCAGTAATCCAATTATTTGCCAAATTATTAATTTGTCGACTTTAACTGCAGTTTGGCACTTTAACTTTTTATTCAGGAACATTTCCTGCATGTTGGGAATGCATGACAAAACGAGATATTGAAAGCGAGGAGCTGCTGGAGAGTGGAGTTTTAATTATATGTTTGATACCGCACGGCGAATGGGAGAAAAAAATCCTCCGCATTTCTCTTTAACTTATGCACGCGGTAGGTAGCGTCAGAAAGCCGTGTGTATAGACTATCCTGTCACAAAATACGGCAAAAATCCTGCACAATGGGAATAGTTTGACTGTGTTTACACTCTAAAAGCAGCATTTAGAGCAAATCTTTCAGTCTATAATATTGTACTGTAATATTGCAGTAATATTAACATACTGTAAACATAGTAACTAAATCATTTTGACTATGCTTTGTCTTTAAACACTGAAAGAGCACTGCTGACAATACGAAGTAACTTTGCCATCTGGGTTAAACAAAGGGCACTGCACTTCACACACTTAACATATCTGTCGAGACAGGACAATCGCACTGGAACTGTCTTTTTTTTTAAAAAGAGACAAGCGGCAAATCCGGATTTCACCATTTCCAGATGCAAAAAGCTCTCGGGTAAAAAAAATTTCCTTACAAACGCATTCTGTCGCGTGCGCTGTAATCCACACGTGATTCCAGCAGCTCTCTTATAGAGTATAGAGGGAAAATAAAAACAAAACCTTCGTTGCAGCACAATAATAAATGCAACACTGGTGACCGGTGTCTCCAAATTCTAGTTCTTTCACTTGTTTTGGCAAAACAACGTGGCGTCTCTCTGTCGTCTGAACACTGTAAACAGGTAAACAGTCTCCGGAGCTATCATGTCATACACAATAGAGCGCGCTGATTGGTTTGAACAAAGTCTTTCTCATGAATTAATGCTGCACCCTCAGATACGTCACTATGTTCTCGCTGGAACAGACAGCCACTCTCCACTCTGGATTTACACGCAAGTATCTCATGACCGTGACGCAGCTTCAAAAAATTGTTTCAAACCGGAAGAAGGAATTTGCTCAAAATAACGAAAAAAACAACCAATTTTCACTTTTTAGTGCAATATATGTGTCCTAATAGTATTTATAGCAGCATGGGACACATATATGACTGTCAACAGCTCAAAAAAAATGTGCTTTGGTGTTTCATGACCCTTTAAATTAGGTTAATAAAAAACATGCAGAGAATCAGGAATTGATCATGTGAAAAGACTGATCATCCAACTTTTTGACTAGATAAAATCTTGAGTACCAAATATGCAAGACTACACATTAGAGCTGCATGATTAATCCAAAAAAAGATCACAATCTTGATTCGACTTGATTTTGTTATAAGAAATCATCATGTGATAATTAAAATGTGTGTGAATGGACAAACCAGCAGGCTGAGCACATTGTAAACCATTGGAAATGTTGTTTTGGTCCTTCTAAAACGCCTTACCATTTAAGTATAAGTGTTATTATATTATTAATGACCTCCAGAATCAAAAGCGTCTGTGCTTCACGTCTGACACCTTCAAACACCACCACGCGTTCACTGCGTGTCAGGATTACCTTCTGAGGCCCAAGTCATTTGTTAGATGAAAAAAAGATTGACGCAGCTTCTCCTACTGCAGCAAATTCAGTTTTTACTCTTGATATTTGGTGCCAGTTAATCAGGAAGTGACAGTTTTGTTCGCTTTGACTCGGAAACGCTGCTTTATTCGCACATCTTTTATCCGATAATCCAGTTTTGCGCATGACGTTCATTCGCATTTTTGGATGGAAACATAGCTAGTGTCAGTATAACTACTCTAGCCTATATAACATTGAATATAATGCATGAGGGAATCTGATAATCACAAATGTCTCATTTTACCAGTGAAAAAAAGATCTAAAAATGTTGTCAATGACAAATGACAAGCATATGTCTTAAACATAATAATTAAACTTCAGAATTATAAATAGTTGTATTCTGGTGTCATCACTTTACTGTGCATCAATGACTAGAACAAATTTAAAGTCTATTCAAGTCCACCATTCCAAGTCAAAATTGTGTGTTTTACCCCACAGAAGAACTACACATAGGCCTAATATGATTATTGTTGTTTTACCATATGTTTGAGAAATAACAAAAATTCTAGGTTACTAGTTAACCTTTATTTTACATCAACAGAATCGTGAGAAAATCGTCATCTTGATTTTAAGCAAAAAATATTAATTGTGATTCTCATTTTAGCCAGAATCGTGCAGCCTTACTACACATTGCTTTGCAATCAGGCATCATTTTTATCTATTACAATGACACACATTCTGTCATCAAGAATCCACATCACCTATTGATTGGCAACATTTCATCATCAAGAATCCACATCACCTATTGATTGGCAACATATATCTTTGTATTGTGTTATGGTAGTTTCAAGGCATACAAGCATACTGTTGCCACAACTTTACAAAGCCTTTTTCTATTTTATTGAAGCAGTCCTCTTTCATTTTGCCATTTTAAAAGCTGTGTACAATAAAAGTTGTCTCCTTTTGGTCAGTGTCACCCATGTGACGGAATTTGTCATGGAGAAAGGAGGGAAAACATTAAACATGCTAGACTTTCTGCGATCATGTTGTAAAGAAACGATTAAATTTTGCATTCTGATGGCGGTTTATAAATCTCTACATCAGGGGTGTCAAACTCAGAGGGCCTCAGAGTTTAGGTCCAACCCTGCTTCAATACACTTAAGCCACAGTGGCACCTGCACTTTTCACCCTATAGACTTCCATTCATATGTATACAAATGCGACAGACCAGAAACGCAAGGTTCACAGTTTGCTGCGTTGCAAAGTTCAAGCTTGGTGAACTCTGACCTGTGAAATCACATCACTGGATTGCGTGAGACCAATAGAAGATCAAAACATGACCTCTCTGGACAGAAATGTAAAATATGAACCAATTGCTCGCTTTTTAAAATGTCCAATCAGCTTGTTTAATCCCACCCCGTTTCACAGCGCCGTACAACAGAATTTCGACTCTAGAGTGACCACAGCATTACCTGTTGAGCCTCATTTACACTTTGAGTGACTTGCAGCGACCGTTCATTTCAACAAAGAGCGAGCAACTTCCAGCAACCTCCATCTACATGAGCGACAGCAACCATTGGCGACTAGGTGGGCTTGTCAAGCGAAGTTGAAAGAGAATCCTTCAACTTTATGCAGATGAAGAGCAACTTTCTTGAGCAACAGCCAATAGGAGCATCAGTAGAGCTCACGTGATCATCTCTCAGCTCGCTCAGAGGCAGGTTGTATTCGTGCTGTAAATACCTACACAGACCTGCGTTTGCAGTAGGTTGCCACAAAGTCACTGCTAGTGTGAATGAGGCATCAAGCCTCCTTTTCACTGCACACGACACGCGACAGACCGGAAGTCATTCATTTTCACTGGAGAGTAGTCTGGGAGCTGCGTGAAGTTCCCATCATCTCCGTATGCGGGAAAATTTGGATCCGAATTGAGCTGCGGATCCGTTGAAATATTTTAACTCCTGCGACTAGACCGTATACGTGTGTGCGAGATGAGAAACGGTATTTCTTTCATATTTTTTTTTTCAGAAAAAGTCTATAAAAAAACACATTTCTATTCATAAATGAGTAATATAAATATATATATTTTTATGTTGTCTCCACATTCCCACCAAAATTTTTACCGGTTTATGAGTTTCTAGTATTTATTCATTTATTAATTCAACCATGGCGAACGCATGGAGAGTAAAGGCATAACAACACTGAAAATTCTGTGCAACTTCCACAAGGAAGCGTATTCCAACAGTCGTGTCCAAATGTTGTGTGCAGTGGAAAGGCGGCTTCAATCTACGTGAGCGACAGTGACCGTTGGCAACCAGGTGGGCGTGTCGAGTGACGTGACATAGTTGAGAATTCTTCAACTTTATGCAAATGAATAGGGACTTTCTTGAGCAACTGCCAACAGGAGCATCATTAGAGCTCACGTGAACCTCTCAGGCCAGTTGCATTCTTCGTGCTGTAGACCTACACAGACCTGCGTTAGCAGCAGGTCGCTACCCAGAGCGACAGACAGCTACAAAGTTGCTGCTAGTGTGAATGAGGCATAGGTTTCAAACAAGCCTGAAGGAGTCAATTAGTTTGATTAGTTGTGTTTAATTATGGTTGGAACTAAACAGCCCACTAGGAACACCCTCCAGGAGTTTGACACCTGTGCCATACGTCAAGCAAATCATGCCGCTATTGGGAAAAAATCAAGTAATCTGAATGGGGCTGATTGAATATTGCTTTAAGTGAAACAGCCATTCAGTCAGATTTACTAAGTGGACAATATTGTCTGGCTTTTTTTTTTTGAGTCTTACTTTCTGATTTTGCAGAGGGAAAGGGTCTATGAGCAGATGGACCACGAGTATGACAGTGAAATGGACGACTCGGGCTCAATGGTTAGCGATGACCGATCTCCTCCTGCTCATCTCAATGGCAGCTACAGGAGTTCTTACATCGAGGAGGACAATCTCTTTGCAGCTGAGTGATCATCGTCTACTCGTAATGCCAAGAACTGTGTATTATACTGTAACAACTGACACTCCTTTTAAAGTGCTTTCTTCTTTGTTCGTTGTGTGATCGTAGGTTTCTAAAAACGTTTTCTGCTGCTGTGAATATGCTACCTGTCATATGATATTCATATGGATGAAAATGTAAAGATCTTTATTGTTCAGAAAGAAGTGGTTTATTGAACAGAACTTTTTAAAATCCATTAAGCGTTTGTTTTGTTTTTTTGCATGTAAAGTTGTTTACATTCTAGTGGTTTTGCGTCCTTTTTTTTGGTCCATTTTACTAAAATAAAGCCTTTTTTTATTAGTGAGATTCTCAAGAAAAGTCATATTTTACTCCAAAGTCAAACAATATATTTTGCATTAAACTATTAAAAAATAAAATTTAATTTATTTTATTTTAACATGTTTTATGGCATTTCTTTTTCCTCCATTTTAATTACTATAATGTAAACAACATTAAATCGGCATCGTTTTTTTTTTTCCCCATTTAAAAGGTTTGCCTAATTGTTGGACTGCCTAAAGATTCTTCTGCTCTCCCTGGTCTTTCCATCAATTAAAGTAAAATTAAAACTATAATGCATTTACTACGTGCGTACTGTAGAATAACACTCCCAGTCAACTGTGTAGAAGCACAGTGCATGTTAAAAGTGCCTAGACAAAGATTGTGTGGCAAAAATATTTAACGATGTAAATGAAGTAACAGAACAGGTATTTATCTAGCATCATAGTAAAGCTTGTGTAAAATGCATAGTTTTTATTTTAACAGTATTTTGTTTTGAACAGTGTATACAGAGACCTAAAATAAGCTCTTCAGTCAAGTATTGTGGTGTGGCATATATACAGTTTTCTAAGAAGCCTTTTCTGATCGCTGAGCACAGTAAAGTTATGACTGTTGTCTCATTTGGAATAACTGCAATTTAAAGCTGTAAGCTTTTGGATATTATTTATTTTTTATATCGAGTGTTTTTGCTTTGTTCAGTCTAATTTTGTAATTAGGTATGTATCATTTTATATAGTACTTGTTAGCAGAACAACTAATATGAATAAGAGTTGAGTAACTTTTGAATTATTTTAAATTGTGAGCAGTGATTCTCTGTTTCGATATACATGTATAAAAGACTTCCCCTATCATAACATTTACATTAAAGAGGTTATACTGTACTTGCAGTTCATCTGTACCGCAGTGTTTTCTGAAGAAAATGTGAGCGTTGTTTCAACATGTGAAACTCACTTTCTTGTTATTTAGAATATAGTTTTTTTCTCTAAATAAATGTAATGTATTTTTACCATTTACAGCTGAATTCTCAGCATATTATAGTTTTTCTCCTTTGGTTTGGCTCATATTTTGAAACAGGAATTACATTCTCAAAACAACATGGACAAACCTCCAAACCACTTGGCCAATTGTTCACAACATAATTGATTTTCTCATTCATTTCATTAAATTGCAAATGTCTAAGTACATCTTTGCAAATGATTAAGTACAGGTAGCCTACATTGAGCACAATTTCCAAGTGAATAGATCTAGTTGATTGTTGATTCTCAGTTAAATGGTTGTTCGCTCCAAAATGTGTCAGCGTCATTTCATTGTATGTCATCACGTGCACAATAGTCTGTTAAATTTTTTAAATTAGTCAAGAACGTAATACCATGAATATCATTTATGAATCTGTAGAACATTTGATACATTTATTACAGCAACTGGCAGTCAGGTGAAACTAGAACTTGACTAAAAAAGGAGGAATTTCACACATCTCAGATGACCAATCAAGCACTGTAGGCTGTATATCATTTTCATAGTTTTTTGTTTGTGTGTTTATATTACAGTATATTATGCTGTACTTTTTTATTCTGATGTATGTTAATTACTTTATGTGTGTGATTGATAATAGTTAAATTGCATTGGCAGTATGAGTGCAACGTGTGATGTCAAACCTTGGAGGCTACTCTTAACCTAAAATCCCAACACTATATCATGGCAATTCGTAACTTTTTGATTTAGTGTATGCAGTATGATCTCGTTCATACATTTTAGTATGATTTGCTTATCCCCCAATGATGGTTGGGTTTAGGGGTGTGGTTGGATGCCACTTCTTATTTTTAAAATCGTACATTTCCATAGGACTGAACACGTATGAATTAGCCACTGAACTGACAAAACATAAAATAGTTACATTTACTCGTGAGATCAGACTGAAAATCCTTATTATAATTTTTTAAATCTCATCAATATATTTTATTTAGTTTTTTACACAATTGCATTCTGTCAAAAGACAAAAACAGTAACCAGTCAAAAACTGGGCTAAGACTGAAAGGTGGACATGGGGGATATTTCAATGGTCCTCTGTCATAGTGACAAAACATCTAAACATGTTGACTTGCAGTGCTTACACAATGTCAAAGGGACAAATGTTTAAAGGTGAAGGAAATTTAGTTTTGACATATGAAAGAACAGTTTTTGGAAAAGATATGAGCTTTTGCGAGTGATCTTTAGTGTTGTGCTGAACTGTAGGACTGTTTTGCAAAACAATCTTAGAGTATTAAGAATGTAATTCCTGTTTCAAGAACTGAGCTAAACCAATGGAGAAAACTGTAATCAGGATTACACAATCCTTCAGAAATCATTCTAATATGATGATTTGATGCTGGAGAAACATTTAATCACCAGTCATACTGCTTTATATTGCGCTTCTGTGATAAAGAAAGATGCCCAGTTTTCTTTTAAAAACACTTTTATTAATCAAGGACACATTAACTTTTAATCTAAATTCATTTTCTTTTCGGCTTAGTCCCTTTATTAATCTGGGATCACCACAGCGGAACGAACCGCCGACTTATCCAGCATATGTTCCATGCAGCGGACAATTTTTACCCTACCCAATTCACCTAACCACATGTCTTTGGAGTTGTGGGGGAGACCAGAGCACCCGGAGGAAACCTCACGTGAACATGGGGTGAGCATGCAAACTCCACACAGAAATGCCAACTGACCCAGCCGAGGTTCGAAGCAATGTCCTTCTTGCTGTGAGGCGACAGCGCTACCCACTGCGCCACCATGTCACCCTCTAATCTAAATTAACATTTAAATTTTGCATTCACAAGTAAAATGTAATTTTTATCATTCATAATATAAAAATGTTACACTATACAATGATACAAACATATGAAGCGAAGCTAAACATTTCTATTATCATCATTGATTATCACTTATTTAACGACTGGACACCATAAATAATTGAACATAACAGAGAAGCAAATCCGCGTACTATAATGTAGAAGGACTGTGTAACTGAATACTTTGTACCTAAGTTTGAATCACAGGAATACATTACATTTGACTATATATTCATATAGAAAGTTATTTTAAATTAAAACATTTCACAATGTTACATTTTGTACTGTACTATTGATCTTTAAAGTTTCCATACTTTACACTTTCAAAATGTAACGAATATAACTAACTTATACATATTAATGGTTACAGATTATATTTAAATGAAATGTCATGTACAAGAAAGGTTAAAAATGTAGTTCATTAAACAAATGACAGCCTTGTTTTAACATTATTTAAATAGTTGTTGGTCATGAGAAATCCAAACAGTATGAGAAAAAAAAAAGTCATTTGTCATATAAAATCATAAATGTCTTATAAAAATACCACATACAAGTGGTCCATATGACTTGTATCATATGGATTAGCGGGTGGGGGCATTTAATGAATGGGATTTTTCAAAATTATTTTAATAATCATATTTAGAACAGCCACTCATTCATTCACAGACTGTCTGTAATTTCAAAATTGCACTACTACATTTCCTGCTCAAACATCTCCAGTATGTTTTCATTTGTTTAAAGTTGACCCTTTTTATACAATCCACTTCTAGCTTGCAAGCTTGAACCTAGTCCCCAATCATTTTTTGATAATCACACTCTGATGTAGGCCACGATTCCACTACGTGACTGTAATCACACAAACATGTTTTTTCAATCACAAGACATTTTTTACACTTCCAGGTATTAAGATTGTACATCAAGGTCAAATGTTTGAATGCATACAGAAGGAAATGATAGTTAAGAGTTTGAAGTAGATAAGCAAATGTTTTGTATGCCAATCATGGCTTTAGAACACTTCCAAACAGTATCATTGGTATTTTTATGGGCATTTTGCCATTTTCATTGTATGGTAAGCTTAAACATTCTTCAAATAGTCTTATTTTGTGTCTTGCAAATGTCACACAGGTTTGTAAGTTGAATAAATTATAAATGTTGAATTTAGGGGGAATCGTCAATTTAAAGGGGTCAGTTAATGCAAAATGTCGTATTTACACGTATTATCAGTTGTGGGTATAGATTACTCTGATATTGCAGTCCATTACTGATTATTTAAGAAAGAAGTGTAGTTAGTAACATACATTATATCATTTACGTAATGTAATTACCTACAATTTGATTACTAATAGATTAGTTTTGACCGTAAGTGTTTCATAGCATATTCTTTGATTATCTCAAATCACAAAGAGGAACAAATTACATTGCATTATTTGTTATCAAAAAACAATTTTGTTTATTAAACTGGGTATTTGTGAGATCAGAGCTGTTTAAATCAAAATTTAACACTTGAACATTTGTGAAGTTAGACATGATTTATGTTTTGTTGTTTACAACTCTAAAATAAAATTGCAAATTGTGAAAATGTAAAATCTATAAATTTTATTTATAGGTGGACATAGATACATTTTTTAATCTAGATTAATCTGACTGTAATCTTGGAATTAATCTAGATTAAAATGGCTCATTTGATTTCTGCCGAAGGCATTCAGAATATGTGTGCTACCCAAATAATGACTAAAAGTTAGTCTTTGAGAACGGGCTTCTCAAGCCAGGTGGTGCATTAGACCAGGGGCTCATCTCCTGTTTACAAAATGCATCAAAAACTGCTTGAGAAACTGTTTTACTATGATAGTTGGTGATGAAAATAAATGATGTTCAATAAAATGTACATGTGTTTACTAACTGTTTATGCAGTTAAACATGAATTTTGAACTGTAGGCCTACATAAGCTCCAAACAGCGATTTTTGATGACCTTAATCCAACTAAAGTCATAACTGAGCTAAACAGAAATGGATTTAAGACGTGGAGTATGCAGATATTAGTAGCATTATTAAAGTAAACACAGCAATCAGCCCTGCTTAGCTTCAGTGAGTAACCGGTCTTGGGCTGCAGGGTGATATGGCTGTGGCGTAGAAGACCGACGATCATTGCATGTAGCTAGAAAAGGTTACACAAGTATTTCTAAAAGGCTTGATGTTCATGTGTCCACTGTAAGGTAGACGGTCTGCAAAAGGAAAAAGTTCAGCAGTGTTGCTACTTTCCCTAGGCATGATCGTCCTTTAAAGATGACTGCAAGAGCACAGTGTAGAATGCTCAATGAGGTGAGAAACAATCCTAGAGCACTGATTATCAACTGGCGGCCCGCGGGCCAAATCCGGCTCGCTGAGCCATTCAATCCGGCCCGCGACTGGATTCCAAAATTGTGAGGATCAAAATAGTGTCCACACTATTAAAGCAACCAAAATAACAACAACTGAGTCTCTTGTCAGAATAAGCACCATTCATGACTATATGGCTACACTTCGAAATGAGGACAGACTCAGACAGACCATGCGGCTTTAAACATTTATTGTTTCAAACAGGTTTTAGCGTAAGAGAAGACCGGGTGGGGTGTAGGCGGAGTGCGCGCGACGTGTGTGTGATGAAGAGCAAAGAGGAATGCGGTGGAGAGAGGTGCGCTAAGTATTTGAGGAGCGGAAGGGAGACGCACGATTTCAGAGAGATTATCATTCGTTTGTGGGCATCCGGGAGTCTCTGTGCATTTGCGGGAGACTCACAGAACTTCCAGGAGACTTGGGATGTCTGCCTCATGACTATCAAAAGGAGGAAACAACATCTGGCACAACTTAAAATAGCATGGTAAATAAATAACCTGGTACCAGAACAAAACAGGTCACAAATAATGTTCGCACATCAAATGGAACGTTAAGTAAGCTTGAATTCAAATCACAATGCTGAAACAGGCTACTCAAAGTGCTTAATCAATAGCTAAAGTTACCTTTTCCCTTGTTGACTTAGCCTAATTGAGTTCTATCACTCCTAATGGTTGACTGTGATATAGGTGATGGGAGCCTGAATCGAATGCCTTCAGTTTAGTAATGAAATTGAAAAACTATAAACATTAAATGTTAAGCCAAAATTAGATTTTTTTTTGATTTTCTTGGGGGTCCGGCCCCCAAGGAGACTGTCTAGTAAAACTCTGGCCCTCTGACAAATATAGTTGATGACCCCTGTCCTAGAGTGTCTGCTAAAGACTTACAGAAACCTCAAACCGTTTTGTTGACAAATCTACAATAAGTAAAACATTAAACAAGAATATAATTCATGGGAGGAAGCCAGTGCTGTCCATAAAAACACACACACAAAAAAAACATTGCAGCACATTTAAGGTTTGCGAAAGTGCAGCTGGATTTTCCACAGCACTACTGGCAAAATATTCTATGGACAGATGAAACTAAAATGGAGTTGTTCTGAAAGAACACAAAGCATTGTGTGTGTAGAAAAGAAAGGTACAGCACACCTACATTAAAACCTCATCCCAATGGTAAAATTTGGTGAAAGGGCCATCATGGTTTAAGGCTGCTTTGCTGCCTCAAGATCTGGACGGATCGCTGGTAAAATGAGTTCCAAAGACATTTGCCAAGACATTCCTGCCCTGCAACACAAGCTCAACAGAGGATGGGTGATGAAGGAGGATAACAACCCAAAGCATAGACGTAAATCAACAACAGAATGATTTCAACTGAAGAAAATACACTTTCTGCAGTGTCCCAGTCAAAGTGCCGACCTCAACCCAATTGAGATACTGTGGCATGACCTCAAGAGAGTAATTCACACCAGACATCCCAATACTACTGAACTAAAACCGTTCTATAAAGAGGAATGATCTAATGATCTACAGGAAATTTAACCCAAAGGTTCACATACCTTTTCCACCCTGCACTGTGAATGTTTACATGTTGTGTTTAATAAAAGCATATGATGTTTGTGTGGTATTACTTTAAGCAGACTGTGTTTTTCTATTTTTGTGACTTCGATGAAGATCAGAACACATTTTCTGTGAAATTTAGACTGAAATCCAAGTAATCCCAAAGGGTTCACATACATTTTGTTGCAACCGTAAGTCTCTCAATTGATTTCACTCTATTGACATGAGATACATGGGTATATATTGCCAAAGCACTCTTGCCAAAGCCTTGTCAGATTTTACCAGATTACCAAATCAAAATAATAATAATAATTTTATAATATTAGCAATGATTATGTGTTCACCTAAAATGTGCACTACAATTATATTTCATGTGAACTTTACACATAGTAAGCAAGAGTCTCACAGAGCTACATCATGCAATGTGGGTTTGTTTTGTGTGAAAATATAGTGGAAAGCAGTGAGGCGTTTAAATGATGACATTTCCTTTTCATCTCATCTTTGGATACTGCCTAATAAAGTAGTACTTTTTTCAACAGTTTCATGGAAATACATACATGGCTCTGTTTCTGCTTTTTTTCTGTTGAACAGTCTTTTGTTAGATATTTTGCAGAAATATGTTGGAAACATGAGATTCATGGTAGAAAAAAATACTATGGAATCTATGTTTACTGGGTCTTTTGTGTGCTTTTGTGTTCAATAGAAGAAGAAAACAGAAAAGTGTGAGTAAATAATGACAGAATTATATATATTTGGTCAAACAGTTTCTTTAAATATTTAAAATGTTAAATAAATTAGAAGTCTCCTGTTACATGACAGACAGTAGTGGATGTACAGTAGACAGCACAGCACAAAAGTCAGCTGTAAATATAT
>CAIGQZ010032318.1:15630836-15652743 GCA_903798205.1 Danio tinwini
ATATATATATATATAAATATAGGGGCTAACAATATTGACCTTAAAATGTTTTTTAAAAAATTAAAAGCTGCTTTTGTTCTAGCCGAAATAAAACAGACTTTCTTCAAAAAGAAAATCTATTTTCAGACATGCTGTGAAAATTTCCGTGCTTTGTTAAACATCATTTGGGAAATGTTTTAAAAAGAAAACAAATTCAAAAGGGGGCTAATAATTCTGACTTCAACTGTGTGTATATATATATATAATGATATAAAGCCATATTGCACTGCTACGAGTTGATATTGCATTTATACAACAGTTTGACGGTATAATCGTATATAGAAAAATGACAAGCAAACAGCAAAAGAGTCTAAAAATCCTTTTCTACAAGGAATTACTATCTTCCGCCACTCCTTCACATTCTGCTACTTTACCAACTTCACTTGCTAGTATTTGAATGATTCTCTAGCGTAATGTCTAAAGTGATGGCAAAACAGGTGATTTTGCTGACATTTTAGGATTATAAGGCTGAACGGCATGAAATGCCATCAGTCTACAAAGATTGCCCAGTATTTCTCTGTTGCAATCAGGATACCTCAATACTTAACCATGAAAAAGCCAAAGTAACGCAAACTACCAGACTACTGTTTGTGATGAGGAAAAACACTAAACACATGCGGGCATTTCTTCTTTCTTTCTTTTTACTGAACTCGTCTGCAGTAACGATAAAAAGAGCTCATTAGAAACAAACAGATGGCCAACCAAAAAGTTACTTAGGGTCATACAAAGAGTGGCCAACACAAAACACATACATTCCTGATATGTGAGTCCCCTCTCAAACTCAATACACTACAATTACTATGGTACAAATACAGCTCAACATAAACAAGAGAGATCGACTTAGAACGTCACTCACCAGTTTTAAAACGCTTTGATTAGCTGTTTGAAAATACACCAATCTTTTCTCCTCTAAGAGCTTATTACTGTATGCGTTTCTCTTGCCATCTTGTGGATGGACAACGTCAACCATCTTTGCTCTGCTCGATGACATGTTGATGGATGCTGACGTGCTGTATCTCAGAAATTATATATATTTAAAATAGGCACTATCCTTATAAATAAACTGCATAGTTGCAATCTAAACAACTACATTCTCACCTAAAATGTCTCAAAAGTACACTATGTTGTCCAACAGCTGCAATATTTGTTAAACTGTAGTGAGTTTATTGATCTGCTGTCACTCTATGTGGGCAGAGTAATACACAAGGGTGAGGAGGCTGTACAAAAGCTGATATTGCAGAATATCACACTGCTATTAGTTTTGAGAACCAGACAAAACTGTTGTGTGTATATATATATATATATATATATATATATATATATATATATATATATAAATTCCCAATTGCTGTTTAACAGAGCAAGGAAATGTTAAAAGGGATAAGAACTATTTCTTTTAGTTTGGTTGGAATAAAAGCTGATTTTTAATTTTTAAATAATTTTAAGTTCAATATTATTAGGCCCCTAAAGATTTTTTCCCTCCGATTGTCTACAGAAGAAAGTACTGTCATCCAATAACTTGCTTCAATATCTTAACGTAACTAGTTAACCTACTTTAGTATTTAAAATGCCCTTTAAGTTGAATAATGACATGTTTTAAAACATTGCAAACACAACAAAAAAAAATTGATTTGAGCAAAAAAAAAAAAAAAAACAGTAGTCAGTACTAAAACTTCGAACATTCAACATATCCATTGTGGAAGATGTTGAGTAGTCGCTAAAGTTTAGTTGTAACAGGAAAATGAAGGCTCTGCTCTGGAGCGTATAAATGACCCCAGAGGGAATGTCAAATATTCACTGCTTAAGCTGTATTAAAAACTTTAGTTCTGTTACCACCATCAGGGTTGCTAGACTCTTTACTTATTGCAAAACAGACTGTCGAATGTAATCCTGTCCTGGATGTCCAGCAACAAAACTTGGTTTTACTGTTTGAATGGATGGACTCTGAATCCCATTCATAGTGACCTGCTTGAAGATCTCCATGGTGGTGTAATCGCTCATGAAAACCACAGCAGGCGTTTTGGAAGTTGCTGGAGTGAAGTCTGAATCTGTTATGGTCTCTCCAGGGTCTTTGCTTTCTAAACCTATGACTTCATTGTCAACAGAATTGCTAAAAGTGCAGTTTGTGTTTCTGAAGTCCAGAGGGAAGGTCTCTGTAGAAACAGGTTCTCTGGTGGGGACTTGCGTTGGGGTATCTGGGGGTTCGATCTCACTCATGGTGGAAAGGCTGTCCTCGTCTTCACTGAGATGAAGCTTCACACCAGCTTGAGAAGGGGAAGGACTGCTGAATGAAAATGCATAGCCCTTGTTCTCAATGAAGCACACTTTACTGGAATCACAACCCTCACTTTCCTCTAACCTTTGTCTGGTCAGCGGCTCCAGGAGACTCTGGAGACAAAAACAAATGGCAGAAAGTTTCCAAAGGATTCCTCACACTTTGTTTGAACAAACCATACATTGGTGGAATGCTTATCATCTTACAGATTATATACAGTATAAATCAGTGGTGTCCGAACTTGATTCTGGAGAGTTCTGCAAAGTTTAGTTCTAACCCCAATCGGACACACCTGGGCTAGCTAATCAAGCTCTTGATAGGCTTTCTAGAAACATCCTCGCAGGTGTGTTGAGGCAAGTTGGAGCTAAAATCTGAAGGACACCGGCCCTCCAGGACCGAGTTTGGACACCCCTGGTATAAATCTTCATTTCCAAATAATTGACCCTTCCCACCAAGCAATTGTGTATTTAATAGACATCTAAGAGATGTCTAAACATAGACGGCTTGGCTAAAGCAAGGCTAATTTTGGGCTGTCAGAAAATATCTAGACATTTAAAGGTGCAGTATGTAAGTTTGACAACCAGTGGTTGAACTAGGTATTGCACTCCTGGATCAAAATAAACGCAAGCGCGGGTTGCCACATTGAGTACAGGAGTGAGTGATTTAAACCGTGTTCTAAATAAAAGCAACGACGCGACAGAGGGAATGTTTTCCATATTAAAAGAGTTTTGGTTCTAACCAACACCTCGAATTGATATATTAGAAACGACTTCTATTTCTCACAGCTGAACAACAGAAACCTATAACAGTGATCACCTCAGGTAAACCTTGTGTGCTTTATTCAGTGCTAAATGCTAACAATGTGAGTTTGAATGCCATTTTACATGACATTTATTGCCATATACTGAAAGCAGCAGCAGACAGTTCACCTCAGATCTTGAAAATACAATAAACCGTTTGAAATTCAACTTTAGAACTAAACACATATGAGTGATTCAGCATCTACATTTAATGATGTTAAAGAGGGTTAACATGTTTTAAATAGATTCTAAACCTTACTGTTTAGTGAGTAAGTGCTTATTCTGTGCTTGTGAAAGGCTGTATTTAAATTTCTGTCGTGTTTCGTCTGGTGCAAACAGCCAAATTGCTCATCACTGCGTATCTCGTGACAAAGTGTGTTGTTAGGACACGCGGTTACAATGTAATCTGCTCACGTTCGTAATATTTATATAATTTGCTAATTAATAACCTCATGTGGAACTGAATCTGTCTCATTTCGACATCTGATACTGTCCACTGACTGCATTTTGCTCACGAACGCACGCTTTTAGAGTCTTTCTGAATGAATTAATGAAATACGCTGTTTTCCAACAAGGCAACCTGGGGTGCGGGATTATAATTGGCTTAACTGGCATCGTTCCGGCACGGAAAAAACATTTTCAAAACAGAATTTCAGACTTCAGCATTGTTTTTCAGTTAAACAAGTATGTTCACTTGGTATGTTTCTTAAATATCTGCACACATATTATGGCATTTTTATGCTTTAGAAGAGTCAAAAACTTACATACAGCAACTTTAAGAATTGCCTAAAATTAGACTAGTGATCAAATAAACGGATTAGACAGGCTTTGTCATTCCTGGTGACTAGTCTAGATTTGGGCTATTCTTAGATGTCTGTTTTCACTGACTAGTTTTAGCCAAGCTATGTTTAGATGTCTATTAGAATGCTTTTAAACCCTAAAAAATGTTTGCTGGTTTAAGAATGATTTTGTAGTCCGTGGTCACATATTAAGTGTGTAATGCTGTTTTCAAGTCCTCCTGTGACTTTCCTACTTACAAGTTGACAAGTTGTAATAACATCAGGGTCAAGTGACTTTCATTAGCACAAGATAGAATTGTATATATTTAAAGAAAAAAGCAATAAAATACTGCAGGATTTATAAACTTTTAGAAAAAACGAAGAGCAAAAAATTCACATTTATTGTATTTTGTCACTGACATCCAAAAGAGTTGACTTTGCGTCCATGAATTACACCCATTGATCTTTATATAATATTAATATATAATGCAATATAATGATAATCATTCTCTATCGTAGATCAGTGAGTCCACTATGTTTCTCACTGACATTTTTAATTGACGTTTTTTTTTCTAATTTTATTTAATTAACGCTTTTAAAATTTAGGGTGACACAACTGCCCTAATAAATGAAGAAAGCACCTTTAAACATTGATAAATGTCCTGAAAATATAAAGTAGTTTGGTATAATCCTTAAGGATTATATTTGAAGACATTTTTTAAACAAAACTGCTACATATATTATTATTAAGAGATTAAAATAACATATCTGCAGAAAAAAATAAAATAAAACAGGAATATTAGCATCGAACAGAACTCCAAAGAACCATTCTTTTTAATGAAAGGATGAGTTTTAAGATACTTCTGAATAAATAATTAATATTTATACATGTATGAATATGTTATTATTCGTATATAATATTTGTATTATATAGCAGTTTATAAATATGGCTACAAATGCTGTATTCCTGACAAGCACATTTATAATGTGCCTAATAATTGTATTTTCAAACTTTATAACTTATTAATTGCTCATTACTAAATTCAGTATTGCATTAGTTACAATCCATTTGTATTTAAGAGTAGTTGGTGGCTTTTAGAATAATTCAGAATGAGTTAGTAAACGATTAATAAACTATTCAAATCAACATTTATATATTTCATTATTTAGGCAAATAGTAATGGTTACTATGTTAATAAAACGTTTTTTTTTTTAAACTCAGCTTTATGCATCTTTGTGACCAAATCTAAAATGAGGAGTATTTATGAGTTACAAATCCCTTATAAATGACAATTAAAGGTTTAGTATCAAATGAACAATAAATGTTTGCAATCTTTTAAAAAAAAATATATGTATAATTACTGTAAAATGTTAAACATTTCTGAATAACAGGAGTGTCAAAGTACAATTAGAAATAAATACAATTAAATAAAATTAAACAAAACAACAATGCAATAATTTAACTATATATTATGATACAACATTTCAATATTTATTTTAGTTAAGATTGCAAATATTTATTTTTCATTTGATACATTTCATTTATGTATCTTGAAGTAAATGGAAATTCAAAAAGTCATTTTCTTTTTTTCCTGTTTAGAATATAACCAAGCCTTTGTTTGTCATTTATTTAGATTTTATTTGGATTTATATAGCATAAAAAGTCCTCACTTTAGGTCACAAATCTGGATGAAGTTGACTTAATAAAGCATTTATTAACACACAAATATTTATTACTATATGCCTGAATAATAAGATATACAAATGTTAATTTGAACAGTTTATAATCCATTAACTAACACATTCTGAATGATCTTAAAATTGCACCAACTCTTTTTAAATAACTGGTTTGTAAATAATGCAATACTTAAGTCATGAAAAAAATCATTAACAAAGTATGAAAATACAATCATTAAGCATATCATAAATGTGCTTAAGTCAAGAATACAGCATTTGTAGCTGTATTTATAAAATGCTTACTAACGTCTATTAATGTAGAGTTAATGCTTAACAGATAATGAATTAACTATTTGCTAATAATTAGTAAATGATTCATAGTGTGTAGTTGAAGTGTTAGCAATATTTGTAAATGTACATGAATAATTATAATGTCTTTGATCAAAGTCCCTTTTTACAAATAGCTTTTCATGTCAATGAAATATCGCAAAGTATTATTTTATCATTGCATTGCCCCATGCTTACCAGTTCATAGGTAATTTCAATTCTTTGAACAGCATTGCTCTTCTCTGGATCTGGTATACTAGGCCAGAGCAGTTTCTTGGCTCTGTAAAAAAAAATAATAATAATAATATTTTCTACTGAAGTGATTGATTGTATACTGTTGTATAATTTTAAAAGGTTGAATGCATGTCTATACCGGTGCAGAATCCGACAGCTGACGTGAACCGCTATTAGAAGAATTATTATTCCCACAAGGATCACAGCTATAATGCCATTCAAAGCTGTGAAATCTGCTGGAATGAAGCATGCAGTCAATACATATTTGACTCTTTCAATCTATGCAGTTAGAAAACAAATCTTCTGATACAGCCACATTCTCTCACACTTGTCCTATTTACTATGTATACTGAACTGTAAGGCAGGTAGCTCAATGATAATCAGAGTTATTCAGGTTTACCAGGCTGATCCGTGACAAAGTGCTTAACATCACTGCGTTCTCCTTCTCCTGCCACTGTAAATGCAGACAGCTCCACACTATATGCACTGCTGCTTTCCAGATTCAGCAGCTCATAACTGTTTATGCTGGGATCCACTTCGATGGCTGTAAGTTTAAGATGGAAAAAAAACAAAAAGGTTAAAAATTCCATTTTATTAGTGTCAGTGGCTATGTTTTCATCCAAAAAATGCGAATGAACTTCATGCGTAAAACTGGATTATCGCATAAAAGACGTGCAAATAAAGCTGCGTTTCCATCCAACGAGTCAAAGCGAACAAAATCGTCACTTCCTGATTAACTGGCGCCAAATATTAACAGTAAAAACTGAATTTGCTGCAGTAGGAGAAGCTGCGTCAATCTTTTCTTCATCTAATAAATGACTTGCGCCTCAGAAGGCAATCCTGACACGCAGTGGACGTGCGGTGGCATTTGAGCACAGACACTCTTGATTCTGGAGGTCATTAATAATATAATAACAGTAATACTTAAACGGTAAGGCGTTTTAGAATGACCAAAACAACATTTCAGATGGTTTACAATGTGCTCAGCCTGCTGGTTTGTCCATTCACACACATTTTTATCATCACTTGATCTCTTATAACAAAATCACATGACCTTTTTTAATGCGCACACTGGAATTTGTGCGGTAAAAGTGTTTCCATCATAGTTAATGCGCATCTTTAATATCTTTAAGTTTTTAATAATGCGCATAAAAGGTTTATCCTACTCAGTTATGCGCATATGTTTTTTTATGCGCATTTTCAAAATTTATGCGCATCATGGCGTTTCCATCAACCGTTTTTTTATGCGCATAAGCAAAATGCGCATAAAAATAGGTGGATGGAAACATACTGATACTTTAAAACGGGAAAGAAATATTTCTTTTTTTTTTTAGTTCATCCAGAATGTAATATAAAATCATACTTTTGAGCTGTGTTCCAGTTGTCATTAAACACATCATCATAACATAATAATAGTGAATATCATTTAATGGTTTCAGAAATGTTAGAAAATAACAAATAAATAGATAAATTAAGTATTTAAAAAGTTTATAAAACGTTTGCCATTTAATTAAAGACAAAATGTGTATAATTATGTTAAGTTCTTTATAGAATAATCTGCCATTAGTTATTGTCTCAAATTGTCACTCAAAATTAACCCCTAAGAAAAATGCAATACATTTTTACTACTACTAGCTGTAGTAAGGTATATACAAATTGATATTTATACATACACAAAAGTTCTTTCTGGTTCTTTAATCTGATGAGAGCCATGCAATATTCTAGCGATAACAGTACCAGTACCAGTGAAGTGCCAGTAACTCACTGTAGTTTGACAAATTCTGTGACTGTTAGATCACATACAGTAAATGTATTTTTGGGACTTTTTTTAAGGCAAGACATTTTTCATGCACTTTCATTGCTCATGTTCCCACCAAAAGCAGTTTTCTGACCTATACATTTATTCTGGAATATGACTGGTTAGATGTGCAATTTAATTCATTTTGAGTATATCTAAGTGCAATATTTGTTTCAGGGCAAACATATTTGACTGCAATCTTAGTTTTACAATTTTATAAATCAGAAATCTCAGCCATTGTTCTTTTGACTGATTTACCTAGCATGTTTATATTGTTAATTGCTAAATGTTATTTCTCAGAAAATCACTTAGCAATATGACGCATGAGTGTGCCCCACACAGGTTTTTTGCATCTCGTTTATAAACATTATGAACAGCAGCTACGCTAATTATTCTCTTTATTCTCTACTTCCACCTGGGAGTACTCATTCTGAGGCCCTCAGACTATGCAGCACCACTGATGTGATCCAAGATCAGCGACGAGATGATCCCAAGGTTCTCATAATCCTAGATCAGGCCGTATCCTGAGCAGCTGCTGTGTTGGTCATGGTGGAGTGAGAGCATGAGACTGATTCCTGTGATGCTCCAGGGACGGACGAGTCTTCGATGAGGTCCAGCATTCTCCAGCGCCTAGACTGCAGCTTTGCACAAGACGTTTGGCCATAGGAGAAATGGTCGTGCCCAACTGAGCCTGGTTTCTCTTGAAGTTTTTTAAATTCTTCACTTACACCAATTGGTGAAGTTTTTTCCTCGCCACTGGCTTGCATGGTTCGGGATCTGTAGAGCTCCGTATCGATGGATTTGCTCTTCAGTGTTTGGACTCTCAGTAGTGATTATTAACCACACTACACTGAGCTAAACTGAACAGAACTTAAACACTGAAAACTGAACTGACACTGTTTCAATTGACTATAATCTTCAATGTGAAGCCGCTTTGACACAATCTACATTGTAAAAGTGCTATAGAAATAAAGGTGATATGAATGGAATTGAAAATTATATTTAATATAAATTACATGCAGAAAATGTACTTTGCATTGCAAAATAGTGCGTGTTTGTATTGATTGGCAGTTCATGTTACATTGTTCTGCGTTGACGCGTCCCCACCAATGATTAAATTCACTTTAAAAAGATTTTGCTGTCAATATTACCCTAGACATGCAGAAAGGGTTAAATTGTGTTCTCTCCTCGAGTCACACAGCCCACAAACACATATGAACGAACATTGTGTTTGGCTGAGTCTTTCCCTGCTGTCTTGTGAGAGGCTGTAGATGTAGATGTAGCGCCAAAAACTGTGCAGGAAAATTTCCCAAGAATAAAGTGTGTGAGGTATGTAACATACACAAGTGAGGATGGCGGCAGCTAAAAAAAGTGCACATAACAGTAATGACTTTTAACAAAAAGTGTAAGTCGCATAAACTCAAGTTTGCTTGAGTCCATCATGATAATGCGGTTAATGCTGGTGTTTTTCCCCTTACACTTTAACACAGTTTTTCCCCACTTTAACACAGTCTATCGTTATAGCAGGCTGATATAGTCTGTGAATAATATGCCCTGAAAACAGCTAAATGTAAAAGTATATGATCCCTGCCAGTTCTCCTAATCTCTTTGAGTAGCATGTCCAATTTTAGTTGAAACAGTTTGTCATAAAAACTACAGCCTGTTCTCCATCTTTTATTAATACCTATATATGAGACATGTTTCATTTACACTATGGCTAAAATAAACAGAAGTCTTTAATAAACTCTCTTTATCAGTTAATAAACATTCATTTAACTTAACACTATCAGGCCTGTAGCCAGCTTATTGAAAGGTATGGTTACTTTATTTTCTGAAAACTGAACATTTTTTAAGTTATTTGCCTCATTTTTTATTTAATTATGAGGTATAAATATTGCATTTTAGTGACATTTCGAGAACTATTTTTTACTGGATTATCTTGTCGGATGGTTATCATAACCACACTTTTTGATGTACCAAAAATATTTCCTACCATTTTGTCAAATTGCTTACCATATTATTTTACTATTTTAAGTAAAAATGCGCATTTAAACAAGGTTTTTTTTAACAGTTTTATAAATAAGCAATATTTAGAATAAATATGAAAAGATAGGCATTTTTAAAATACAAATTTATTAGCATCTATTATTCCTTTTTTTTTTTTGAAATCTGTTAAAACTTGTTTTAAATTAAAAACCAAAGCTTATAGGCAAATAATAAACTGGTCAGCATATATACACAATTATTAGCCCCCCTAAATTATTCTGTTAAATGGAGAGATGTTTTCAACACATTTCTAATCCTAATAGTTTTAATAACTCATCTCTAATAACTGATTAATTTTATCTTTGCCATAATGACAGTACATAATATTTGACTAGATATTTTTATAGACACTTCTATACAGCTTAAAGTGACATTTAAAGGCTTAACTAGGTTAATTAGGTTAACTAGACAGGTTAGGGTAATTAGGCAAGTTATTGTATAATGATGGTTTGTGCTTTAAACTATCGAAAAAAAATATAGCTTAAATGGGCTAATAAGACTTTCTCCAGAAGAAAATATTTTATCAGACATACTGTGAAAATTGCCTTGCTCTGTTTAAACATCATTTGGGAAATATTTAAATTAGAAGAAAAAAAATTCAAAAGGGTGCTTTTTGTCACATTGTATGACCTAATTTTGGCAAAATTTTAGCTTCAGACAGCTAAACAGGCTTCAAAATCTTAGGTATCTAATATATTTTGGCTCTAAACTACTTTCGACTCAATGACTGTGTAGTATGCAGATTCTGTGGCTACAAAACAAGTCCCAAAGTCGTCACAGCTCCAGAAGCATCCTTGACCTTTGGTATGAGGTGTCTGTGGTACAGTACGTGCTTTTTTGCCTTTTTACTAAATGCAGTGTTGTGCATTAAAGCAAAACATCTCAACTTTGGTCATGTTTGTTCAAATGACATTTCTAACAGTAGTGGCTTTCTTCTGGCAACCCTTGAAGATTCTCAATTACGTAAACCGAGGCCCACAGTGAATCTAGAGGCTTGTTTGCTATTTCTTGATCTTGGGTTGAATTTGCTTGGATGTCAACTCCTGGGATTATGGTTAGGGTTTATTGCTGTCTGTTAAGAATGTCTTCCACTTGTAAATAAGCTTCCTTAATGTGGAATGATCAAACCTATTATCCATCCCAGCCTCTTCGCAAAGCTCATTGCTGATGTTTTTCCAACTTGACAATGTTAACACACACCTGATGACTCCAGAACAAATAAATTGATAAAACTTTAGCTTTTTTTCATAGGAGCTTACACTTACTGATGATCGGATGGTTAAAGGTATTTGATTAGAAGTGCATATACTGCAACGTCCCCTTTCAATTCCAATGTTAACAGTATGGGTGTCCAAAGTTTGTCGCCCATGACATTTTGGCTTTATTTTTGTTAAATAAATAATGACACAGGGCGACACAGTGGCGCAGTAGGTAGAACTGTCGCCTCACGGCAAGAAGGTTGCTGGTTCGAGCCTCGGCTAGGTCAATTGGCGTTTCTGTGTGGAGTTTGCATGTTCTCTCTGCTTTCGCGTGGGTTTCCTCCGGGTGCTCCGGTTTCCCCCACAGTCCAAAGACATGCGGTACAGGTAAATTGGGTAGGCTAAATTGTCTGTAGTGTACGAGTTGTGTAGTGTGAATGTGTGTGCATGGATGTTTCCCAGAGATGGGTTGCGGCTGGAAGGGCATCCGCTGTGTAAAACAAATGCTGGATAAGTTGCCGATTCATTCCGCTGTGGTGACCCCGGATTAATAAAGGGACTAAGCCAAAAAGAAAATGACTGAATGAAATAATAACACAGTGCAATGCACAGTCACGTGTTGCTGATGTTTTTTTCCCACATATTAAGACCCACCAATGTTCAGATTTTGTATTATTATGTTCTAATATGGGAAACAACATTTTTCACATGACTGTACACAAGCTGTTACTAGCTATGTTTCAATCTAAAGAAGCCAATTAGAGTCTTGAGAACAAAACTGTCACTTTCTGTTAAACTGGTGCCACATATCAAAAAGAAGAAAAAAAGGATTTATCTACGGTAGGAGAAGCCACTGGGGCGGCATGGTGGCTCAGTGTTTAGCACTGTCGTCTCACAGCAAGAAGGTCATTGGTTCGAGCCCCAGCATGTTCTCCCCATGTTCACGTGAGTTTCCTATGGGTGGTCCAGTTTCCCCCACAAGTCCAAAGACATGCGCTTTAGGTGAACTGGGTAAGCTAAATTGTCTGTAGTGTATGTATGTCCTGGTCCTCCAGGTTGGGAGTTAAGCGTTGGGCTAACAAACCACCTCGTAAAAATAAGATGTTACGAAACACTAACATGGTGCGGCTAAATATCAACTTTGATATAAACAGCCCTGGGAGTAAGTAAGTAAGGAGAAGCCACTTTGAGCCTTTTTTCAAATCTAAAAAATGACTTGCGATTCAGAAGATGAAGACGAAATGTAATGAACGCACAGCGTTTACTGGAGTGTGAGACCACATTTTGGGAATGCAGCAGCTCAAACTGTGTTGGGAAGTAATAATACTGAACCACTTTGATGATGGGCTTTTCCTATGGGATTTTAAAATGACCAAAACAACATTTCAGATGATTTACAATGTGGTCAGTCTGCTAGTTTGTTCATTTATGTCGTCCCATTGCACTTATTTTTATCACATCATCTGATAAAACTAATTCATCTTTTTGTACTTTTTGGATGCGCATGCTGGAACTTATTTATTTATTTTTTTGGAATTGTAATTTTTTTCTTGTTGGGTGAAAAAGTTTTTCCTACTCAATTGGGCGCATACATTTTTTTTTCACATTTTCATTCACATTTTACTATTTAATTCAATGAGATGAGTACCTTTTCAAAGGGTACACATGAGGTACAAACGTGTACCCTTTAAAAAGATACTGTACTATATCAGTGAGAGAATTTGTACTTTTTTCAAATCGTGTACATAATACACACCCCCACAATAACGCAGAGAGCAGTGACAGAGTAGTACTGATGAGGCCTCTGGTGGAGTAATTCTCGTCAGCTTTTTTATTTAATTAAATTTTTTTCATCATTTTGGATGCTGTTGATTCATGCAACTGGAACTAATCTTATCAGTACACAATTCAAGTGAGAAAAAAATACATAAATAAACAACTTTAAACTCTTGCATCTGTAACAGGTTCAAGTCTGACTGAAGCTAATTTTATTATGGAAAAATTATATACTCACATGTTTCATTTATGTCCTCTGTGTTCCAGTAATAGATGTGGTAGCCTGATAAGAATCCACACAGGTCTTCCTCAGATACAGGGCTCCATGTTAACACTGCTGAATGCTGAGTAATATTCGAAACGCTCACATTCCAAGGAGCATGGATAGGACCTAAAATTCCAAAAGTTTAAATTCATAAAAAATACATCTATCATCTTGGTTCTGATCTATTACAATTACTGCACTATACACAAGTAGCACAAATCAGTGGGGAAATGCAATTGGACTTTAAATAATATACATTTTCAGGATTTTACCCTAAATTATTAGCTTGCTTGACTGCAACCAGATGTTGTTATTATTATAATTATTGGTGATGTGGTGGCACAGTATGTAGCACGTTCGCCTCACAGCAAGAAGGTTGCTGGTTCGAGCCCCGGCTGGGTCAGTTAGCGTTTCTTTGTGAAGTTTGCATGTTCTCCTCATGTTCGCATGGGTTTCCTCCGGGTGCTCTGGTTTTCCCCACAGTCCAAAGATATGTGGTACAGGTGAATTGGGTACGCTAAAATTGACCGTAGTGTATGAGTATGTGTGTGAATGAGTGTAGATGTTTTCCAGTATTGGGTTGTGGCTGAAAGGGCATCCGCTGAGTAAAACAAATGCTGGATAAGTTGGCGGTTCATTCTGCTGTGGCGACCCCAGATTATTAAAGGGACTAAGCCGAAAAGAAGATAAATGAATTATTATTATTATTATTATTATAAAATGTATATAATATATCGAATTTGTAAACTAATTCTCTGATTGCAGTAAATCAGTTAAACAAGGATTAATTACACTGGTCATTTAAATATAGTACTTAAATTTTTTTTTTTCAGCCAGCAAATCGTGTTTTTTTTTTAAGCATACTTCAGCATAAGTAGAATTATTATTAATATGAATAGTTTGACTCACTTCCTTCAGTGAGATAAGCTTGAGTTCTGCCATAGGTTGTCTCACTTTTGTTCACATTCTTCATGTTGCAGGTGTCTTGGTCTGGTCTGGTGTGCAAGAAGAAATAATATCTTGTATAGGGCTGAAGAGCTGCATTAAAAAAAATAAACAAAAAAGGATTAAGGATTAAACATGGAACATTGCTGGAATTCAAAACACTATGAGAAGGACAAATCAGATAATGATATGTTTTTGTAGGCTCAGAAGGCTGTTATCATCCATCCACAAGGTTAATCAGCTATACTAATAGAGAAGACTCTAGATCCAGATCTGTTTTTACATTACCCTACTGGCCCATATATATCAGCTGATAACCACTGATAACGCCTATTCAATCGAGTGATAGCATTTGAATCGGCTGGATAACCAATGTCTGTTAAAGTGATCAGTAAAAGTGATTTTTACCTTAGAAATATAAATGAAATATGAATATTAAATAGGTTGACAACTTTTTAAACATATTTAAACCACAATTACGGAATTTTTATAAAACAATTTTTAAGATCCCGTTTGGTATACTGATCTATTCTCCTTATACTTTAAAAAAGTTATTTCAGCCAGCTTAATAAGGGAAAATAAAAGGGAACAGTACTGTTCTTGGTTATGCCAGTTATTTCTTTGTGGTTCCCCTTAACGTAGAATGGCTGGAAAGCAGGTATCTGTCCTTTGGCCCACCACTCCACAGAGTAACACACACTTGGGACGGAGCTGCTCCAGGATAGGCTGAAGCTGTTGTTGCTTGTAATGTTGACACTGAATGGCCCAAACGAATCTAAATAAATAAAAGTAATTCGCTGCATGAACATCTTTGTAAAATGTATGTTTACTGTATTGTATTGAATAATATGTTGATGCTTTCCAGAGTTCATGTTACACAATATGAAAGGAATGTACCTCGCCACTCATCCATGCGTTCAATGACTATACTGGAAACAGGAGATGATCCAGCATTGTTAAAAGCCCTGATGCTGATGTTGTATGCAGAATAAGACAAGATCAGGATGAGAGATGGCTTTTTAACTTTGAAACTGCTGGTGTGACTGCTGGTTTCCCCCGATTCTTTCCTCACCGTCACATTGTAGTATGCCACAGCCTCACTGTTCGGATACTGAAAGAAAGGTTGACCACTTGACACAACACCTTCATTTGTAGATTCCTTTATGGGAATTTCTATTAGAATTTGGAACAGGACATTTTTATGAACAAATAACAAAGCAAGTGATGGTACTCAATCCATGCAGTAGGCCACTAATCAGTTTTTTTACATACCTCCTAGAGACACTACTGTATATACAGTTGGTATAGCAGACTATATCAGCAGATCTCATTTTTATCAATAGTTACAATGTTTTATACTTCAAGATTGGACAAATTAGCTAGTTATGAGAGTTAGTAAATGCTTCTTACAAAACTACAAAAACTAAAGAACTATATATTTTCTCTAATAATAATAATAAAACGACAACAACAATAAAAGTGGTCCCACTTTATATTAAGTGTCGCTTGTACCTGTGAACTTACATGGTAACTAGATGTGTAAGTAGTATGTAACTACAGTGTATGCTTAAACTGGTACATAGTATTTACTTGTGTAATTCTTGTGTAACTACACACATGTAAAAACACACATAGTATGTGTAAGTTCAAACGTGTAACAGGACATTGGTAACAACACTAAAAAAAGTACACATCTATAACAAGAATTACATAAGTGCATTGTGTCACAACAATATATTTGCAGGTGTTTTTCCACTTCCACACCTGTTTGCAAACCCTGTACTTCTGAACACTGTATTAGAATATGAATGGCAGAACTAACGCTGCATTAGAAGGTTTCACCTTGTGATACCAGTTTAATTACAGGGTAAATCATCAGAAACTGTCCACTCAATATAAAGTGTAAAATAGTCATTACTGTGTAATATATAAAATCTAAGCCTTTGTGCAACTGTTTAACAACAGCAAATTGCTGCCAAAAAGTATAAGTGTATATAGAAATATGCCTTATGTTTATATGTAGTTTTAAGGTCAATTGTAGAATCACATCAGTAATTCACAATTGTGTTATTGATGTCCTGTTACACATTTGAACTTACAAATACCATTTAATGGATTGTTACGTGTGTAGTTACACCAGTATTACACAAGTAAATACTATGTACCAGTGTGTACACACATGGTAGTTACATACTACTTACACATCTAGTTACCATGTAAGTTCACAGGTATAAGCGACACTAAAGTGGGTCCATAATATAATAATATAAATAATTATTTATATTTAATATAAAGTGGGACTATAAAAGTACATAAAAAAGATACAAAACTAAAGTTTTTAATATTTACTTTTGATAAAATTATACTGTTGTTGGAGTATTTGTATTTAAAAACAATTCCTTTAAAGACTTCAAATAAATATTGCTGTCTGATAACATTAAACATTTTTGGTTGCTCAAGGAAATGATTCAAAACAAATCTGAACCAAATACTTCAGAAGGAAATATTGGATTAATAAAAATGATTATTGTAAGAATTATTTTAGAATTACAATAAGTATGTAGGTTAGTATATTACTATTATGCCTTTTTATTAACAAATGACTAACCAATAATGAAGTACAGTACTAGGGATTGTAACAATGTCACACACCCTCAATTTCTAGTTTGGATTAATAGAAAAACAGGGAAACACCAACAGTAAGATGCTTTAATATATTTTGCATTGTATTAGACTGCACAAAGAAGCATTATAACAGAACCTTATAATGCATTTTGGATAATAAAACAGCACTGCTTCTTCCATACATGATCACTACTGAAAGAAGTAGAAGTGTAGAAATGCAGCATTCTTGTTTTGCGTAAATGGTTTTCAACTTTGCTTCATACTACTTTAATAATGGGCCCTCATGCTTTGATAAAAGGATCATACACCCAGTTCAGTGTGGCGCAAATGTGCTTTTAGACCGGCGTAACTATTATTTTCAATAGCAAATGCACTTGTGCCACTTTGTGCATTCATGGGCTAGATGTTTCCACCTGTCGGGTTTTGGAGATGTATACATCACCAACTGAGGCATAGGAATAGGAAGTTTGCTTGGATATAACTTTTGACCACACTTTGTTATTGTTGTTCATTTATTACTTTGTTGGACATTACAACCGAATTGAGAAACAGTTTTTAAACAAATCTTTGCACAAACTACAATTAGGAAATTAACTATGGATATTTTTTTGGAGTGCATTTCCTTAATCTACGGTCAAAAGTATGAGGCCAAATGAAAGTGTCTTGTTCCGTAGATGGTCTTTAAATGTTCTCTTACTAGTAAAGCGTTCAGATTTTCCACTTACAAAGTCCACCATGTAAATAGCAAATGCACCATGGCATGACACATCTGAGTATTAAAGAGACTGGGAGATGAGACTCTGATTGGTTTAATGCACGTTATGCTCAAAACACATCCATAAGAGAATAAGGACAACACTTTTAGACCATGCGTCAGAGCACAGTCATTTTTTTTTTCCTCCTTAAAATAGCAGAAAAAGATTCAGACACGCCCTTGGTGCTTTTGTGCCATCCATTTTAGACTTTGCGTTTAGATCATTAAAATAGAGCCCAATAAGTTTTGAATACTTTAGCTCATCCATGAAAATGATATGATAACTCTGCAAGAGTCTCATAGGATGTAATGAAGATCAAAACTCCCATGATTCCACACACAGTCAGAGAGTCATCAATACACCTTTGTTTGTTGTGATTATGCCCCCTCTAGTGGCGAAAATTAAATAATATTCCTTTAATTTGTATCATTCAGAAGCAAGTCTAACAGAAAACCCTTTCTGTGTACTTGCACTCCTGGATTTTGTTTTATTTAGGTTTGTAAATAAAGATTGACGGCTTAGATACCAATAGCCTGCAACAATCCCCCTTTGGCCTTTTAATATAGATTATATAGAGATTTTTAAATAAATAAACAAAAAGGAAAATACACATATTTAGAAAATGTGACTGGCAGACCACATTGTATTGTGATTTATTCAATTACCTAATGCCTAGAGTAAAGTTATCAGGAAACCACTATAATATAATTGAAATTAACAGAACATAAACAACTATAAAAACTTAATGAAATATCAGGCAATTCTAACAGCGGCAATAACATGAACATACCAAAGCACTTGCAATATGTTAAAAATTCTGAGCTGAGAAGTGTGGCAAAGCCAGACATATTTATTTCTTAAAGGATTACATTGCCCATACTGTATAAAAAAAGTCACACACACATTTTGTTGGACTGCCTTTAGCTTTGATTAAAGCATGCATTCACCATGGCATCTTTTCAGTACTTATCTGCAAAGTCACACCATTCATTACTTTTCAGATTTGCTATAGTTTCGCATCAAGATCTTGTTTTGATGGCGGTTTGCTGCTCAAAGTTTTCTTCAGCACATCCTAAAGATTCTAAGTTCTTAATAGTGCAGTATGGAAGTTTGACACCCTGTGGCTGAACTAGGTATTGCACTCTTGGTTCAAAACACATTTTCACAGATTGATGATGTCAACAGGTGTGTGGCTGACTATCAAACCTAAAGGCTGATTTAAATCGTGTATATGCCCTTGCCATCAGTAAAGAAAAAAAATCCATTGATGGAATAACCTGGTCATTCAGTATATTCAGCTAGTCATCTGAGCTCATTGTTTGGGCCTAGAACTAAGATCACAGCTCTGCCCCCACAGGCTTGTATGCTAGGTAGGGCTGCCAAAACAGTGGAACAGGCTTGGTCAACTAAGATTTCTTTGGTCGGTTATGCAGAGTTCAGACCGCATGATTTTAAGCCCTGATTTTGACTCGCAGACGGGTTTTGAGAAATCGCAGACAAATGCCTGAAATCACAGGCAAATTGGTGCTCGTTCATGCGAATAACAATCACACGGTATGAACTATCAAAGACACGATCTGAGAGAATCGCAGATCAGTCACCAACACCCGTAAGATATTTGGCATGCTAAAGATCTGGAGCTGTCCGTGTTTCAAATCATGGCATGTGAAATGAGTTTTGACTGAAAATAACATTGCATTTACCTACAGCCAATGAGAGAGCAGCATCTACTAGTACCGGTCTCTGCAGGACAGCGGGAGGTTGGGGTAGAAGTTAAAAGTGTATGTCCGGGCACTATGTCTACAGTATATTATGTGATTTTGTCTAGATAAAATATTGTTGGTAAAAAATATGCCAGACTACATGTTGCTTCGCAATTAATCACCGCATGATGTCTACAACATGTATTCTGTCATCAAGAAACTAGATAAAATATAAATGTCTCTGTAATTATGAGTGTTTCCCCACAAGACAAAATCTGAACAGGCCAAAAAATCTTTAGTCAGGGACAGCCCTAAGGCTAGGCATTAGACATGATGGGTGCATCACTTCATCTACCTCTATATCCTCTATCGCTCATCACTCTGGAATAGAGTAAATCTGGAATCATCAGATCACGTGACATTCTTCCATTGCTACAGAGTGAAGTTTATTTATAAACTAATTTCGAGAGGATCACGTGCTTATGATTGCTTGCACCCGGCCCCGCATTATTCAATTTATGATTCACCAATCAGACGATTCCTAAGCCACTATAAATACCCTAGGTTCCATATCACAGCCATCTTCGTTTTAAAGAATCCCCCCTTCCACCCCTACTCCTCCTCCTTTCCTAGATGGGTGGTACGGTGGCCTCACGGCAAGAACGTCAGTGGTTGTAGTCATTACCAAGCCAACTGACATTTCTGTGTGGAGTTTACACATTCTCCCCGTGCTCACGTGGGTTTCACCCGGGTTCCCTGGTTTCGTCCCACCAGCCAAAAACATGCAACTTAAGTTAATTGACTAATTTACCTAATCTATCTCTTATGAGCCATCACTATCTGTTCATTAGCTACTACAGCAGGGGAGTTCTCGAGATATACCTGAGCTCAAACTCCCCTCTCGCCTTGTAACAGGAGGGAGCCCCGGGCTCGACGATCTTATGAGCTCAGGGCTCTATCCCGGGACAGCATGCCAAACACGCTTTATAATCAATCATTAGCTAAGTGTGAACTCTTGAAATTCAATCTTTATGCTCCCTAGCAACCTGGAGTCTTTTTTCCAATTAGCCTCATTGATAAGTAATTTGCTTAGCCTACTCAGCTGTTTAGTCCCAATACCTTTAGTTGGCTTCTCATTGTGCATGTGGAAATGCTCTTACCTTCACCATTTAACATAGCCATGAATTCTACTGTTTTTTATGATTTGATTTCCCCAGAGATTTTTAGTGATTGTCAATCTCAAACATTCACGTTTTTTTTTTCAACCACAATTCTTCTTTAAAGATGATGGTTGCCCACTACTGTTCCAGTTTTTACTAAGGTTACTAACTCAATTTTAGCAGATTCAGATCTCCTTAGATGTTTTACTTGAGAATAGACCCTTCTGGAACAGATTAACACCTTTTCTGACATGGTTGTTTAAGTAATGATGACCACTCTTTGCATTCATTCATTCATTTTCCTCCGGCTTAGTCCCTTTTTTTATCAGGGGTCACCACAGCGAAATGAACCCCCAACTTATCCAGCATATGTTTTACACAGTGGATGCCCTTCCAGTTGCAACCTACTGGGAAACACCCATACACTCTCACATTCACACACATACACTACGGCCAATTTAGTTTATTCAATTCCACTATACCGCATGTCTTTGGACTGTGGGGGAAACTGGAGCACTCAGAGGAAACCCATGTGAACACAGGTAGAACATGCAAACTCAGAAATCCCAGCTGACCCAGCTCGAACTCAAACCAGCAACCTTCTTGCTGTGAGGCGACAATGCTAACCACTGAGCCACCGTACTGCTCCTCTTTGCATTAGTTAGAGTTAAATAACTTGTTATCAGCTTAAACATGATAATGCATGCAGCGAATATCTGTTGGAAGGCTGTTACCTATTTCCTAAGTTAAATCCAGGTGGTGATTTTTTTTGGATGGGCAGTGTATAATACATTCTTAAACCATGTGTAATGTTATATAAATGAATAAACAAGTGAACATAATAATTACAATAAAATTAGGAAATGAAATGTTTTAGTACCTCCCACATGACAACCACTTTTCTCTGTCCAGCTATAGTCTTGACCCCATGGTCAGCTCCAATGTGGTCTTGAATCTCCCACTGGATCAATGGTACATCTGTGAGTTCTAGAGAGAGAAAGAAAAAAAGTCAATTGAATTGTCAATTAAAGAGAAAGGTAAAGTGTGCCACCAAAATCATAAAATAGAACTTTATGTTAAAGACAGATTCAGGAAGCTGAAGTAAAAATACATAAACTTGTATTTTGGTAACCCCTATCCTCAACTTACCCGGTGGGACCATTATGACTTCACTGAGTGAACACTGTGCACATTTGTCCGTGGGAATGCACTGTATTTGCAACTCATATGACAGAGAAGATGTCGTGTTCCACAACACACATTCTCTGTTGTTTTTAGACAGTTGCTGCAAGCACAAGGAAGTACATTTCATGAGTTAAATATGGCCCTGTTTTATCACAAGCACATAGAAATAGACTGCAAATACACTGTTAAAAAGAGCTATGTCACTTTCCTAGTATCTTTGCCCCTGTTCTGTTCATTTTGTCCCTAATTTGTTCTCTTGGTTACTAATTGTCGATAGATAGATAGATAGATAGATAGATAGATAGATAGATAGATAGAT
>CAIGQZ010032318.1:15669455-15683528 GCA_903798205.1 Danio tinwini
ATAATAATAATAATAATAATAATAATAATAATAATAATAATAATAATGCTTAAACCTTTCCACAAACCCTGCTCTTTTCTGACCTCCTTTCAGACCTTCTTGAAATCCTCTGACCTAAACAAAACAAGAAACTTTATAATTATTGATACAGTACAAGGTGGTTTTTAAAAGCTTCAAAAGTTTTAGCAGACCATAACTGCTAAATTGTTGTAGCACAACGTTGGATCCAATATAGGAAGAAAAAAACAACTTTTCTAAAAGTAAAAAAAAAAAAATTCAATCAAACTTTTAGGTTTGTCCATATTTGACGCAGCGTTTGGTTAAAAATTCATAATTTTAAGAGTAAACTGTTGCATATATAATCCCTTTAAAGTGCTAGTAAATCAACAAGTAAAAGTAAAATAAGTGAAATAAATACAAATGAATTATTTACCCTCTTACCTTTTACTACAACCTAGCTTCCCTCGGTGCAAAATCGACACGCCCCTTTCGTCTACTGTACCATATAGCCTAACGTTACTGTACTCTTGCGACTTCATGGTCAGTCATTTTCATTCCTCTACACTCGTCAGTGTGTAATGAAGTGTTTGGAGCATAAGTTTGGATAAGCTTTCCTTTTTCTTATTCTCAGGTCTCAAGGGTTAACAGCGCGCCATTAAAAACTTGACCAGCGCGCTCTTTTCTCATTGGCCGATAGGCGGAGTTTGGTTGTCCAATGCGAGCAGGTTTATAAGTTAGACACTGCAGCGATGCGTTGAGCAGGACGCGCTACAGTGCAGCGCTACAAACTTCACTTTAAATGCCTGTTTGTTATGACGTTAACATTAAAGTCAGTTGAAATCACAGCAGTACAGTGAGGCGAGACCATTCCGGCGCTCAGCTGGAGCTCAAATCAGCTGTCCTTCAGCATGTGATTAGTTTTAGACAATTAACTTGATGTTTCAGGGCAATGGAGAGTGAGCAGTCAGAAACATTTGGAGGCGGCGGAGAAGATTCATCAGGCTCCGACACGCTGTCAGAAGGCGAGACGCGAGCAGACCCATATGAGTCCGAATTACGCTTTGAGGAATTTCAATGTCACTGCTCAGAATTTGTAGGTCTTGACGAAAAAGTGAAAGGGATTGATTCTGATGAATGCAGCGCCGAGATCAAAGCGATAAATGGTGGTCACGAAGAAGAAGAAAATGAAGGGGACGAGGACGAAATGGTAAAGTATTTTTTGATCACAATAGCACTAAACACTACAGAGACATTCAGTTCGTGCATGTTTGATCTTCATCTGTTTGTTTGAGCAATCGTTATTATAGTGTGTTATTCCCATACTGATTTATGACTGGTGCTTTATTCACCTGTTTTTGCATAAATGTTTGACAATACACAAAGATAAAAACACATGCATGACTGACAGTCATAGAAAGTCATATCAGAGTTTATTCATAAGACCCTTTTATCTACAGACTTGTCTATTTATTTAGATATGTATTTACAACGTTGGAGTTGCCCAAGAGTTCATTAGATAAAAATGAGCAAACTGACACTTCATTGCTTGATTATTTACAGCAGGCTATCCTATGCAAAGATATGGTATGATTTATATAATGAATTATTTGGCTGCATGAATCAACCCAATATCATGCATACATTTAAAGTCAACATTAACACAAACTACTATCTGGGTTTATTGTGAATGATGAACTGTATATTATGTTGTTATCCATAGAAGAATGGTAAATATACAATATTATACATTGCTTTGCAGCTGGATAGACTTTCTTGGCTTGCTATTCATCCATTCATTTTTCGTAGAGGTAAAGTTGGCATTATATTCACACGTTCAGATTTCTCTTTAATAATATAATTTCATTAAAATATTCTTTGCAAATTCTAAACGGGGAAGTCATATTAGCAGCCAATAGCTATCAAAGTACAACATTGTTCAAAGTCAGTTAAATAATGCTATGTTGTTTTGAATTGATTCTTCCATGCATATTCAGACCAAATATTCAAAGTACAACATAAGCACTATGTCACAAGTTGTCACTGTTAAAAAAATGAACAAATGTGCGAATATAAAACAAACTTTACCTCAATTAATTTTTCCACTTTTCACAACCAATTCTGAAACATGTTTTATTGTTGTTTATCTCTTTCCATGCTGAAGTATTTCCCAAAGTAGGTTGTGAGTTTAATGTTAAGCTAATATTGTTATTTGTCTGTGCAATATTGCCCACTTTAAGGGAGTTTCTAACATTTAGATGTTTCCCTCAGCTGTCATTTGCAGGACCATATGTGATGTTTTTCTTTTGCTGTTTAATTTGGTTTCAGTTTCATTCAGTTGAACATGTAGTATTTGGTTTGCAAATAGCATAAAAGATCCCTTCACTTGTTTCATATAATAGATTCTTAAATTAAAAGAGAGATTCTGTGACCTTTGTTTGCCTAGTCTAACTTGAAAAGTAGGTTAGCTTTTGTCATGTACTTCTAGACTGGTTTGTCCAGCGTTGCTAATATGCTAACCTTTTTCACCGGGAGTGACATCTAATTGGCTTGCCTGAAGATTATTTGGCTTTGTCACACCAATGAGATACCTGAGATTGTTGTCACTCACAAAGCCATGTCATCACCTGTTTACTTACCGAGGTCAGGTAGTAAGCATGAGTCATCTGAGAAACACAAAACTGATCTACTTTTTTGCCAGTGTTATTAGTATTAAAGTGCTGAAGAATGACTTCTGAGAAACAGTGCAGTTTATCTTCCCCCACTCCTGTTTACATGAAGAGATTCCAACTGCTGCATATTTATACAACCTTCTTCATGTGAGAACATTTGAGCCTGATCTGCATATACTAATGTGGTAGCCAGCAGCACTTTGTGCATTGAAGTAGATGGGTTATTAATCATGATTTGTTGTTGCAAGGAGAATAATTTATTTATTTTTTAAGGATACTGCGAGGTATAGTTTCACATTCCAATAGTAATGATTAAAATAAATGATCTAAATGTATTTATATGTATTTTTATATTCTGGGTAAGAAACTAGACTAATAAATGTTTGTCCAATTAAAATTTGTCAGGCCGACAATTCCTATAATTCTGATAGTAGCTCAAACTGTCTGTCAACAAATGTAGATTTGTATATACGTGCAGCTGTTCATGCAGACTGGTAAAAACAAAATGCTCAATCAAAACTTTAAAATCCTGAATCATTATTGGACTTACTTTTGCAAACTGGAGGAAGGACAACACCATGGCTAAAGTATTTTTTTTAGACTGGTAATGTTCTGTTTTAAAGCTATTTTAGTCACGCAAAACTTAAGTAGATTTTGTTGTCTTACGAATAGGTTATATGCACGGAAGTGTTGTTCAGCCACTGAAATCTTCCGACGAACGACTGATGTGACTATTTTCAATTTCATAAGGTAACATTTACAGCATCAATGTAGATTTTTATTTAGTTTAGCAGCAAAACATAGTAAATAGCGCTATTCATAGTAAAGTAAATAGAGCTATTCTGCCTAGCCTGCTTTACTGAGCTGAAGTTTTTTTTTTCACATCACATTGGTTCATTTTTAAACAGTGACAACCTGTGACGCGCTCCCTATATTGTTAACCATGCTACTCCGAATATTCAGTCTGAAATAGCATGCAAGTATGGCTTAGTAATGAGTGTAATTCCTGCATGCCGCCTGCCAACCACTAAGCATACAGTAGTTACTTTAGGAGAAAACATGTGAGAGAGTGAGACCAGCGATTCTTGCATGCATGAAATATTTCACATCATGACAAGTTTTGCTGTCTACACAACTGAAAACGTGCTAGATATTATAGTTTTTTATTGGGAATTGTAGCAATATAAAGTACTATAAAGTTTTCTAATTGGCGAATGACATGAACTAGTGGGTTGTCTACTATAATCTTTAGGGTGCACGTTCGTGTTTCAGTAGGTATGGTTTTGAACGGCAGGGATGGAACTGTGTTTCAAAGATATTATGCTAACTGGTTAGCATTTTGGCAGATCACCTACTGCACCTTTAAGTCAGTTCTAACAAAAACATTGAACTTCAACATTTAATTTTAAGTGCTTGGAGTAACATTCAGAACATAGGTCTCAATCTCAATTCCTGGAGGGCCGCAGTTCTGCAGTTTTGCAGCAACTCTAATCAGACACATTTGATCCAACTAATCAAGGTGATCCAACTAATTAAGGTGCACCTTGATTAGTTGAATCAGCTGTGTTTGATTAGGGTTGTAGCAAAACTGTGCAGAGCTGCGGCCCTCCAGGAATTGAGTTTGAGACCTATGATTTAGAGTTTCATTATTAGAACCATTCTGCATTATGTGTATATACTGTACACTCCCATGGCACCATCACCACTTTCATGGTGATAACAATGTTGCCATACAAAACAATAACAACAGATATCAACAGATGTCCTAAAATCCGTTCCAGCACAAACAGTAGATGCATGCCTACATATACGTGCAGCATGTTTCCTTTTGAACTTTTTTCCTTTTTTTTTTTTGTTACCAGTGTTGGGCACGTTCCTTTAAAAGAGTAATTGGTTATAGTTACTAGTTACTTCTCACAAATAGTAACTGAGTTAGTAACAGAATTACATAATTATAAAAGTAATTAAATACCTCGGAAAGTAACTATTGCGTTACTTTAAAAAAATCTAATTCATCTAATCTAAAAACCGTCAAATAACATTTTTTAAATCCTTTAGCTTAGTCCCTTTATTAATCAGAGGTTACCACAGAGGAATGAACTGCCAACTAATCCAGCATATGTTTTACGCAGTGGATGCCCATCCGTGCTGCAACCCAGTACTGGGAAATGTCCATACACACTCATTCACACACATGCACTAAGAGCAATTTAGTTTATTCAATTCACCTGTACCTGCGTGTCTTTGCACTGTTGGGGAAACCGGAGCACCTGGAGGAAACCCACGTGAACACAGGCAAAACATGCAAACTCCACACAGAAATGCCAACTGACTCAGCTAGGGCTCGAACCAGCGACCTACTTGCTGTGAGGCGATCATGTTTTCCACTGTGCCACCGCTTTGCCTCAAATTCAACATATTAAATATTATCATTACTGTAGTTGCACTCTAAAACACAAAAGATGGTTTAGAATTTTAAGGGGAATGTAGTGCTCATATTTCCAGTTTGCAGAAGCTACCTTTGAACTTGTTGGATTTGCTATTGTTCTGACTCCTGGTCACTGGTGTTTGCGACTGACTGTGTGTGAACAGGTGAATGCCCGTACTACTCTGCCTCTGATTGGCAAACAATGGAAATGTACTTTACACACAACGTTCACAGACACACCAGTCATCATCACTGGCTGATTATGTGTCCCGCCCCAGCCCCGAACACATACACACGCACACACCCCAGATAAAGAGAGATCCTATGGCTGAGAAAGACGCTGCTTGCATGAAAACCGCTTCATTGTTCTTAATTATAGTAATGCGCATTTTATTGTCAGTAACGGCAACGGCGTTGTAACAGGGGAAACAGTAAACTCATTTGATTACTCGTTACTGTAAAAAGCATCATCCTTAGGAACACTATTTGTTTTTGTTATTTATATCGCCATTATTCCCATCCTGCTTGTTACCAAGTTGATATCAAGTAATTGGGTACTCAGGGGGAAAATATTATTTCCTAACTTAATCCTGGCATATTTACATTTCCAGTAGCATGAGAAATACTTATTGTACTGTTCTGTGTCTAAAGTATATCCTATGCTGCACAAAATGACCTCCTTTTCAAATTTGACAACCCTTTGTAACATTTCATAATATGACCAGCATTTAATAGTTAGAAAACAATAAAAAGTTTTGTGCACTTACTGTACAGTAGTTTGACCCAAAGCTGACCGCTTTTGCTCATCAACCCCATTTCAGGTTTTTTAAATAGCCTCTTTCTCTTTTCACCCTTCCCTCATGAATACTGCCCCAGAAAAGAAAAAGGATGTGGATGCAATGACATCAACACTGTCCTGAGCATCTCTTTGCTTAGTGGTGTGACTTCACAGACCATCCGAGGACAGAAAGTATTCTGGGAAATTTGGTTCTGGCTTAGTAGTCAGGTTTTTGATTCAACCAAATGGGTCTGATTTTTTTTCCCCGTACTTTATGTGCAAGGGAGTCTTCAGCATGGTTAGACTCCAAAGGCACTGTTTGCTTTGTTTGTTTGGGCATGCTAGCCAGCCTGACACAGCAACATTGACTCAAGATATTCAATTTACAATGCTGCCAGTAATGGAGAATTATCTTTTAAATGACCTTTAAGTAATGAGTTTATGATGAAAGAGTAGCAAGTTGTTTTGGGCCAGTATGGCACCCTGACTTTTTGCTCAATTTAGTATAGTGGAGTATGGGCCAGAAGTGAAATGTGTTCATTTGAGATTTAAAATGCAACTGAAAGCCAATGTTGGGGAAAGTTACTTTAGAATGTAATGCATTACAATATTGAGTTACTCACAAAAAAATAACTAGTTGCATTACTTAGTTACTTTTTATGGTAAGTAATCCATTACGTTACATTTGAGTTACTTTTGCGTTACTTTTTCTAACCTGGCTGAGGCTTGATCTCTTTCAGAACTTGCAGGGTTTGTTTTTTTTCTTTTCTTTTCTTTTTTTAAAATGGAGTAGCTCTGCCATTAAAAACACACTGTACAACCTTTGTTTATCTTAAAAAAAAGAAATAAAATGTATGTAAGATAATCTTATATTTGGACAACTCCCTGACCCTAGAGCTATGCATGCCGCATATACAGATTAATGACAGTTTAAATTAAAGCGTTTGCTACTTTTGTATTTTTGGTTTAATTAAAAGTAAAATCACTGTCCATTCAGATAATCATCATTTCCTTTTCTTCCATGTGTTCAAAATAATGAGAATATTTATGAGAATCGCATAAATGTAAGGCTCTGTCATCTTCCTTTCTGACTGTTCCTGCATTCTCTCATTGCGTGCGGGATTCAGCATGACTATGATCATTTTAATTCAGCAATTTATTTTTTAAAAGCGAATTACTAGACAACAAAGTAACTCACGTTACATTTTAAAAAAAAGTAACTCCACTATTATTACTTGATTTTGAAAAGTAATGCATTACTTTACTTGTTATTTAGTAAAGTAATATTATTATGTAACTCGTGTTACTTGTAATGCATTTCCCCCAACACTGCTGAAAACTTTTTGTATGTTTGTTTTACTTTTAAAATGGATCCCATCTCAAGAGTACAGGGTATGTTTTACAAAGTAATACTCTTCCTTCTGCTTTTAGATTGTTATTTGTTAGATTTTTCAAATCCTATTCCATTTTTTTCAGAGAATTTGAGTTTTTCTTCACTTTACATGTGAAAACAGTGTGCGTCAACCAACTCTCTTTTTGAAATAATAGCAACAAACAATAAATAAATTTTAAAAAATCATGACTTAACAACAGACAGTAAAAAATTATCATAATGGTGTGGACACATATTCCAAAATTCTCATGTATATAGACCTTAGACCAGGGGTGTCCAAACTCCGGTCCTGGAGGGCCGGTGTCATGCATATTTTAGTTCCAATCGCAATTAAACACACTTGAACCAGGTAATCAAGCTCTTTCTAGGTGTGCTAGAAACTTCCAGGCAGGTGTTAAAGGAAGTTGGAGCTAAACTGTGCATGATACTGGCCCTCCAGCACTGAGTTTGGACACCCCTGCCTTAGACTGATAGCCGAAGTTCTGGGAACCTTGGCCACTTTAAATGATCAAGGACAACCTTTTGACTGACAGGTTAAGTAATCAGTTATGTTTTGTTTTTATACTGTATCATGTTTAGGGGTCTGTAAATGTCAGCACAATTACTGCTGCTCAGAGGGTGCATTTTTATATCATTATGAAGACTTCACAAAACATCTTGCAGTGTATTTTAATACTACAAAAAAGTTGATGCAAAATATGAAGCTATTTTCAACAAAATTATCTAATACATATTACACAATCCTATTTTATATTTGAAATAAGTATTTGAAGTACAAGTATCATAAATACTGCCTATCTCTGTTTATGAATAATCATTTTTACCTTTTTTATTTAATCAGATGGTTTTGTTATTTTCAAGGGGACAGTAAAAGAATGCTCTATGTACTTCTTCCGGAAATCCTGTATATTTTTGTATATAGTATATTAAGAGGATGACTTAGAATCTGCTGAAGTGTTTCCAGAAAAAATTTACCATTCAGATCAACAGGGTTAGTTGATGTTTGAGGAGGAGACTCATGTTCTGACTGAGTTTGTTGCATTGCATTGTAAGAGTTTCCCCTTGATATGCACCATTTGTGGAAGTATAGTGTTTAAAGAGACATTTCACCTAATAATTAAACAATTTACTAGTAATTTACTTTATCGTAAGGTCATCCTGGATATAGGTCTGCCTTTTTGTCTGCTGGAAAAGATTCAAGAATATATCTTTTTAAAGAAACCAAATACTTTATTCATAAAAAATAATGCAAGTCAATGGTAATAATCATCAAAAAAAGTAAAAAAAAAATCATCTCAGGAGTGCAGAAGTATTACCATGAATGCTGAGAATAAATTGAGGTCTCCGGAAGCGAAACAATCTCAGTATCTGCAAGAAACTATGTTATTTACAAGATAATGACCCACAATTCTTAGTCATGGGCAAATGAAGAAATCTAATTTGTAATTGGAAAATCTATTTGATTCAACATCCTGTTTACATAATTAGGCTACTTGTTTGCAGTAAAATTTAGCAAAGCACACAGTAATTGTATGTAACATGGATTTTTTTGGACAGTTGGATGTTATGTTAGCATATAAAGGGAATAAATTAATGATCATCAACTGACCTTTTTAAAATAATCATGAGAAAACAACTTTAATTTCACTACCTTTATTTATGTTGCTGATTCACATACAGCAGGGGTGTCCAAACTCGGTCCTGGAGGGCCGGTGTCCTGCATAGTTTAGCTCCAACTTCCTTCAACACACCTGCCTGGAAGTTTCTACTATACCTAAAAAGAGCTTGATAAGATGGTTCAGGTGTGTTTAAGTAGGGTTGGAATTAAAACATGCAGAACACTGGCCCTCCAGGACCGAATTTGAACACCTCTGACATGCAGTATGGGCTTATTTCCAACCCAGAATTGATGAGTTGGGGATATTTCTTCAAATCAGTTGTGCTGTTGGATTAGTTGGAGCGCTAAAGGAGTTGCCAAACTTCAGGATTGCAACAAAATCAGGCGTCACTTTTCTGAGGCTGTGAACTTCAGGGATTATTGTTGTTATTAATGTTCAATTTCTTGAACAGACTGATAGTGTTGCTTGTATTTTTATTTTTATTATGAATTTTTATTTTGAGGCATTGGCAGTTTGTATTGATAGGGATGTTTACCATTGACACTTCCACAGTTTCGTCAATAGATATATTGTTTTTCCTGAAGAAAAAAATGTCATTAGATTGTCAAAATGTGTCATCTTGGATGGCCTGAGGGTAGGTGACAGTAAACATTTAGGTGAACTATCCTATTAAATGAATCCGGGGAATTTGTGTGTTTTGATGCTTGTGTGCATGCATGCGTGCGTGCGTGTGTGTGTGTGTTGTTTTGCCATTATTTAATGCCCCACCAAAAGCAAGCCTTAAGTCATGGAGCAGGAGCACAGAGTGTATTTAGTAGAATAATTTTCCCCGTTTGGGTTAATTTATTTGTAATGACAGAATGATGTTATCCGAACATTGAAAACCAACCCATATAATTATTATTTGTACTGCTCTATGTAGAAATGACCTTATTTTGTTCATTTCATTTGGACATTTTCAGTTGATGACTTGAAGAACTTTCCATTTTATTCGCAATATCAATAGGCTCTTTATCTCATACTAATTTGCCCTTTTTAGTAAGTCTGGCCCATTGTCTGCAGTTTATAAATAAATGGATCAAAATAATGTAGTCAGTTCTAAAGATTCAAGTTAAACCCAATTGTGTTAACAGTGTGAACTCCGAACTTTGCTGTTCACTAATGCAACTGTGCAGCAATGATCTCAATATGACAGTGCTTCCCAGACATAGACTTTACTTGGACGGATCACCCAAGTATATTAGGTCACACTTTTTTTTTGTATTTTTTTATTATCATCCTTTTGTACTTTTTTGTTTCCGCCCAATTTCCAAACATCCGCAATCAATTAACGAAGGAAAAATCTCTCTGCCAATTCTCGTTGTGTGTGCAAGAACTGTCAATACCACATGCTCTGCAGAGACGCACCTTTTTGGGACTTAAAATGTGTCCGTCCTGGGTTTCTAAATCTCCTAAAATGTCTGGGATTTGGTTTTTGGTTTCATCGTCATTTTTATTTCAAACCTGATTTACTTTCATCAGGCTTCTGACAGCACGTGCACAGCTGCAAGACAGAGAGAAAGATTGTACAATAAACTATTTGATCTATTCTAAACGACTCTGACAAACTTTGCTATTTACTCAGAGAGGATGAAATTACATCTAAACTGGCTGCAAAATGTTTGTACACCATTAGAAATGGTTAATTAACCCATTTGCCTTATTTAAATAACCAACACTTTTTATTCTTGTACATTTTATATATTTTTATTTCATAGATGTTTTTATTCCTGTAAGGCTATTTATTTCTAATTTGCTGTGTTTTTTTTTATTAGATGATGTTGATATTACACATTTTATACATATCTAACATGCAATACATGGCAATACTGTACAAAATGTCAGCAGCAGATTTTCCCTGTCAGATGGTTCCTGAATAGAATAAAAGTAAAACAAATAGTGGATTTCTTTTTTTATTTCAACAGTTTTAAAAAAAATTAAATAAACTTATTGAAAAGAAACAGTGTATAATAAATACAAATATTGTTAAAAATCTAATTTTTGTGATTTTTGTGAACCATGTGTCGTGGGTAAAGGGGGTTTTAATCCGTCTACAACCACAAGTATATTTCAAACCTGTGGGAAGCATTAAATGATATAAAATAAAAAAACTTTTTTTGATTTTTATCATCATTATTTTAATTTATGTATTTTCTTATGTATTATTTATTGCTATTGACTTTTTATTGTCAAAATATTTTAATAATTTATAATATTTTTGTAATTATGGAAATGGGATTTATAAAATGTGGTAAAGTTGATCTATTTTTTTTGTTTGTTTTTTTTTGCCATGACATAACCAGAGAAGATGATATGGCAATGACTTTATATTTTAATACATTATTAAAATTATTATATTTTAGTAATTAATTGATCAATTATATTTATGTTTCTTTGATTATTAGCATACTTGTAATCTTGTACGTTTAATTTTCTTATTGTATTTTACCCAGTGAATCATTCATGCCTTCACGAGGGGGATTTATTTGCAGACTGATGACTGATTTTGCTTTTATTTAATCAGTCTGAATTATCTGTTAACCATCTCTCAATAGGAATCAACAAGTGAAACTTCATTTCCGGGGGTTATAAATAACCATCCATTTATTTTAATAGAGTTTCTCGGACCTGTAAAGAGGATATGGAGTGTTTGTGAATGGCTTACGTGCTAAGAGGATTTACTCTTAATCTGTTTAAGGTTTCTCATGTGTCCATAGCAGGTGATGTCATCCACCAGCATGCCTGTCTGTTTGCTGTTGATTTTATTGGTTTCACTTGGTTCACTGTTGATGAGAGAGAGAGAGAGATATGTAGTATTGGCTTTTGGGGGAACATTTTGAAGGAGTACAAATGGCATTGGAAAGGAATTTTACTGCACCAGCGTGGGTGTCTTCTTATAGGGTAAGAAGTCCTCAAACTTTAAAAGAACTGAAAAGTGACCCATTCTTTGTTTTAAGTAATTTTGTGTTAGATGGCAGACATTAATGTTTTACCATAATTAATTAATTACATATTTTTGCATTTAGTCTACTTTATGGCCACTATATGCAAGTCTAAATGAGTCAATGTAATATTAACCACTGCAATTAATATAATAATCATAATTTTATAAGGTTTATATATGATGAAAACTAAATCGTATTATAGAACAGATGAAGTGGTGTGAAGCTGTTGATAATATAATAGCTGTAAAGCTGACAGAGTGGTTTGGTTGGTGCTATTATAAGAATACAGCTTAGTCCTATGGCAGCAAACTGTCGTTTTTGTGTGACTGCTTGTTAACACCTGTGTGGAAACTTGGCTGAGGTAACACCAAACCATTTTTGTAATGCATCTAATGTAAACTATGGAGTCTGTTCTTTTTAAATATTTATCTGTATTCAATCATGTGAATTGATAGCACTATGTGACACTTGTTCTGTTAATAATGTTGGATTATCAAAAACAGACACTAAGCCTGAGGTTCCAGGGAAAGTGTAAGGCTTGGCAGTTGCATAATTTTTTTTTTCTTTCTTTTTTTTTTTTGTTGAAAGGTGTGTCCTGGTTACTCAACGGTTTTTCGTGCACTGTTTACACTGAAAGTGAGTATTGGAGAAGGAAAACACTAAATTGCTTTCTTTATGGTGGTGTTTGCCTCCATGGTGTTATGCATTGTGGACAATGCAGTCTATATTAATGCTGAAACTGCTGTTTCTTTAGTAAATCCAATGAAATATGGTTCATTGGATTTACTCATTTTTTAAGGTTATAATTTGCAAACTATTTATACAGTATGAGCTGAACACTTAAAATATAGTTTGTGTTAGTAAATGCAAGGCTGAAAGTATATATTTTCACTTACCTGGGAAATGGAAGCCACGTGAATGGTTTGTGAGCACAATTAAGTGCACACAGCATGCCATATCATCGGATAATTGTAAGAAATAATGTAAAGCCACATAAAACAAAAATATAATGTATATGCAGAGTTCAGCAGCTAATCAGCCAGAATCAGCTGAGGTGAAGGGACGGCGACCAGCGAGACCTAGGTGTCACTCAAGTGGCCACGCCCTTAATTATGCAGACTTAATGTAACTTAATATAAAAGAAACTGAGGTGACACAGTGGCGCAGTGGGTAACGCTCTCTCTGTTGGCATTTCTGTGTGGAGTTTGCATGTTCTCCACGCGTTCGCGTGGGTTTCCTCCGGGTGCTCCGGTTTCCCCCACAAGTCCAAAGACATGCAGTAAAGGTGAATTGGGTAGGCTAAATTGTCCATAGTGTATGAGTGTAGGTGAGTGTGTATGGATGTTTCCCAGAGATGGGTTGCAGCTGGAAGGACATCCGCTGCGTAAAACATAAGCTGGATAAGTTGGCAGTTCATTCTGCTGTGGCAACCCCAGATGATATATAAAAAAACTCACCCCCATCACAGTTGTCATGAAGGGTATTATTAGCTATATGAACCAAAACTAGGGCGACGCGGTGCGTAGGTAGTGCTGTTGCCTCACAGCAAGAAGGTGGCTGGTTCGAGCCTCGGCTGGGTCAGTTGGCATTTCTGTCTGGAGTTTGCATGTTCTCCTCAAGTTTGCTTGGGTTTCCTCCAGATGATCCACACAAGTCCAAAGACATGTAATACAGGTGGACTGGGTAAGCTAAAATTGTCTGTAGTGTATGAGTGTGAATAAGTTTGTGAGGATGTTTCCCAGTGATTGGTTGCAGCTTGAAGGGCATCCACTGCGTAAAACATATGCTGGATAAGTTGGTGGTTCATTCCGCTGTGGCGACCCCAGATTAATAAAGGGACTAAGCCAAAAAGAAAGCCATTCTAACATTGGGCTCAATAAAAATCTGCTCTATTATGGAGCCAGGACTAGCAGATTTTCGATGCAGTTTCAGTTACTGTAGATGCTTCACGAGGGAGAGCGGGAGGTTGTTGCTTGGTTTCAACACTTGCATTGTGTACCTTGCCCGTGATAATTGATTTTTGTAACATGACTTATAAGATTGAGTTTTGTAATAAGAAGAATAACAGACCAGTTTGTTAAATGGGCTACAGCAATTGTGATCATGTAAATTCCAATGAATAATAATTCCTGACATTTATACAGCGCTTTCCTGGACACGCAAAGCGCTTTTCACATTTTGGGGGGGGGGGGGGGGGGGGGG
>CAIGQZ010032318.1:15683628-15710151 GCA_903798205.1 Danio tinwini
CTCCTTATCCACCACCAGTGTGTAGCATCCACCTGGATGATGTAACGGCAGCCATATTGCTCCAGACCGCACACCACACACCAGCTGATTGGTGGAGAGGAGACAGTAATGAAGCTAGTTATGATATGGGGATGGTTAGGTGGCCATGATGGAGAGAGGCCAGTGGGCAGATTAGGCCAGGACTCTCTTTCGAAGGACATCCTGGGGTTTTTAACGACCACAGAGAGTCAGGACCTCAGTTTAACGTCTCATCCGAAAGACGGAAATTAAGTGGATTGATTTGCAAATTAATGAGTGCTGTTAAGTAAAGCGAGAATGCTAACAATGTTTTAACTTGTTATAACTATGTTTAGTTGGTTAATTAAATATTTTGATGATGTTGTGATTATTTTTATTGATTAGATGGTGTTGTCCCATATTGTCCCCTGTTAATTGAACAGTTCAGCTAAAACATGTCAAGGAATCAGAAGTATATCTAAACATAAATGATATAAAGCAAAAATCTTTATAAGGGATTTTTTATAAATCCCTTAAATCTAGTATATGTTATGCAAAAATCACTTTTATAAAGCATTTAAACACCATTGTGGGGCAACGTTGTCTGAATATAACCAGCATCTTACGGTACAATTTAAATAATTCTATTTTTATAATCACTCTTCAAAAAAAAAAAAAAAAAAAACATTTTTGATTGACATTCTTCTTTGTACGTGTCATCGGAGGGGGAAAGTCCTGTCCATTAGTGACAATCTCTCCCTCATTAGTATAAACAACTCTGAGAGAGACAGAAGCAGCCATCCGCCATTAGAGTTTTAGCACTGTACCTACTGAAGAGAATTTCAAAAAGAGGGCTGGGAGCACAATCTCATTTGAGTTCAAAGTGACAGCCACCAAAACTTCACAAGTTGGATCACAGCAGTTTCAAAGTGTTCTAAAAATATTTTGATGTAAGTTATTTGAGTTGAAACTTCACAAACACACTCTAGAGACTTATTTTACATCTTGTAAAAAGGGGCATAATACAGTTGCAATCAGAATTATTAAACCCTCTGAATTATTAGCCCCGCTGTTTATTTTTTTACCCAATTTCTGTTTAACGGAGAGCAGATTTTTTCAACACATTTCTAAACATAATAGTTTTAATAACTCCTCTCTAATACCTAATTTATTTTATCTTTGCCACGATGACAGTATATAGTATTTTACTACATATTTTTTCAAGACACTTCTATACAGCTTAAAGTGACTTAATTAGTTTAACTGTCAAAAAGAAATATAGCTTAAAGAGGCTAATAATTTTGACCTTAAAATGTTAAAAAAATATAATAAAAACTGCTTTTATTCTAGCCGAAATAAAGCAAATAAGACTTTCTCCAGAAGAAAAAATATTATCAGGCATACTGTGAACATTTCCTTGCTCTGGTAAACATAATTTGGGAAATATTTTAAAAAGTTAAAACAATTCAAAGGTACTTTAATAATTCTCATTGCAACTCTAGGTCTCCTTCAATACAGTATTTTCAGTGTGTTTTTGGTATAGACTAATCTTATCTTGCATACTATTTTAAACCGATATACTGTGCTGCTTTAATGAGCGCAAACATGCATAGTGACAACTTGATCCTATTATATATCCCCATTATAACCACAAAGCTGTCTGCACTGCAAGTGAGATCTAGTTTTGCCACATTGTGCAACAGCTTTGTTGATTTATAATGGGAATGATCCAGTTCTTTTTCTTCCTGCTGCCTGCTTTAACTCTGTACAGTAAACTCAAACACCGTGTCCCAGTTTACATTTTGTGCATCATAAATGGTACAGTATATGAGGAGTTACTGCATGCCAATGATTTATTTTTTTATTCATATGAAAGATTTGTTTGCACGCATAGCATTTGATTAAATGTTTCAAGAATTAATAACATTTGTGTGCATAAATGTGTATTATTTGAACTGAAAGTTATCTAAATTCTCATTTCCAAATACAAAACAAAATGTTATGCCACAAATCCTGTAGATTGAATGTAATTTCGACTGAACCAGAATAATTACGTCGTAATAGTGAGGTTTGCATGGCATGTTTTTTTGGGAGTTCCTTCATGAATGAACATGTACAAATGCAGATGAGCAGCAATTTCCTTTTCCTTTCCATTCAAGAAGTGTGCAAGTGTGTGTGTGTGTACTTTTTTCATGCTACTAAAAAAACACACACATCTGTTTATGTCCAGGGGGAAGTTTTGTCAACACCGGAAACAAGACTTTGCTACTGAGATTTTGCAGGGCTGTTGACACCAGCAAACTCTTTTTAGGCCAGTGGGAACTTCTGTGACACTGGGACGTTCTGGTGAGGCTGACGCCAGCAGCACAACACAGTAATGTGAGCTGGTTAACCTCCAGAGGAACATGATTCAGTTTTAAATGGAGCAGAGGAAATGTTAGGGTCAGGCAGATGTACAGTGATCACAATAGCTTTTACTCTGCAGACTGCATGGGAAAATTTGTTTGTGATCGAGGAGAGACTTGTGTTATAATTATTTTATTTTATATTAATTCATTAAGCGAGAATAATGACATTTCTTACTTGAAGTATAACCAAATAATAACATTTAAAAGCCACCACATTTTTAACATTTTGCAATTTATTTTAGGATTTTTGTCATTTTTGTTTTTCTATTTTTGTTCCATAGAAATGGATCATTAGAAATTAGAAATTAATATGTATTTCTTTCTTGTTATTTCAAATCTTTATAAAATGCTAACATCTATCTAGGCTCATCTTTGTCACTGATGCTAATACATCATGATGTACTCTGAAATGCATGTGTGCTAAATAATCATATTTCAGTTTAAAACACTTTAACAAATTAAAATTCTACCTGAAAAATGGGACTGGCATGGATGTATTTGAGAGTTTTTTGTAAACACAGGTAAGAATTAATATTAATCTCTGTGTAAGCGGATCATCATACTATGATCACCCCATTCGAATGATGAGCAAAAATTCATTGAGTTTTGTGAAGTTCCTTTTACTCCAGAAAAAGTGCAGAAATGTGCATTAAACGCTTATTCAAAGATGCAGTAGGTGATTACCCACAATGCTAACAGCTTAACATAAATCTCTGAATCACAGTCCCTCTTGTGCCGTCCAGAGCCACGCCTCCTGAAACACAAGTACGCGCACCTTAAAGATGACATCAGAACCCTCTCTCATGTGTTAAAAGCGACTAGTGCTTGTCCGGCGGCTTGCAGGAATTACACTCATTACTAAGCCATACTGACATGCTATTTCAGACAGAATATTCAGAGTAGCATGGTTAACAATATAGGGAGAACGTCACAGGTCGTCATTGTTCAAAAATGAACCAATGCGATGTGAATAAAAGCAACTTCAGCTCAGTAAAGCAGGCTAGGTGGAATTGCACCATTTACTGATGTTTTGTTGTTAAACTAAATAAATATCTACATTATCAATGCTGTAAAAAGTCCCTTATAAAATTGAAAATAGTCACATCAATCTTTCACCTGAAGATTTTTGTGGCTGAACAACACTTCTGTGCATATAACCATGTCTTAATTTGTGCTGGAACATGCTGGATCCGGATTCTGTGTCATGAGAAATCGAGTCCCCCCTGACAATTGGGTCCGCCTAGGACCCTGGGTGATCCTATTGGTTCACTGGAGTTGTATTAGGTATAGTTTGTGGTGCATATATATATATATATGTGCAGCGAAATCTCATTTAAATGTATATAATTTAAAAGAGCGTTATAACGACATAAAACTGTTTTAAATTATGTATTTCTTACAAGTAAAGGCATGTGTTGTGGCATGGAGAATTTGTCTTTGGTGCTTTTATTTTAAATAGACTATAACTTGCTACCACTTTTTATGTAAATATATAATGTTACATATAAATACATAAAAACATCAAAAAGGCATCATTAAATGTTTAGGACCGTTTCAATTATTTTAACTATGCATGTCTTTAACTTGTACTCACCGATAATAATGTTAGTAATATGATAAGTGTTGTTAAAATATCAAGACTGAGAATAGACTATAAAAAGCACTTTTGATCAGGCATTCAACGCAGACGACCCATTGGGGTCCTAAGCGGACTTGATTGCAGGGGGGACCCGATTTCTCACCACACCGGCACAGTTGTTGCTAGATCGGATACGTTTGCGGCCCGAAGTTAACGAGTATTATTTATGTTATTTATGAAATGTCCGATTAATTGTATTTTATTAACGTCTACCCCCACCCCAACCCTAAACCTAACCGTCACAGAAGCATAAAAACAGTAGTTGTACCGAGTATTATTTATCTTATCTATTAAATTACCCAATACATTGTATTTTTTAACCCCTACCCCCACTCCAACCCTAAACCCATCCGTCACAGTACTGTAAAAATATTAATTATTGTTATACAGTGTCATAAAAAATGCCGCTATATTAATTTGCATATCGCACTTCCGGCTGGCCGCATATCCAATCTAGACTTTAACCACCGGCACCCCTGAAGTCTAATCCGCCACCTCATTTTACCGATCACCCTCCTCAACCGCCCTTCTCCACCGTCCGCTGTTCACCTTTGCTTTCTTCCACGACTCCCCAACCCTCGTCACTGTTGTCTGCGACACCCCCGCCCCGCTCACTTTCGTCTGCGATACCCCTCCACCATCCACCGCACCAACGTGCAGAGCATCTATGCACAAGCTGCGTACAAACGGCTGCACAATTGTTCAAATCTGCATTAGCTGACAGACAGTTTGGGCTAATTATCTGAATCATGAGAGATGTCGGCCCAACTCTATTTTAATTGGATGAACATTTTTTTGACTCACCCAGAATATAAAAATACATATAAATACATTTAAATCATTTACATTAATCATTACTATTGGAATGTGAAGAGACTTTCAACCAGCATAACAAAAAATGTTTCTGAAGACAATCACCTACTGCACCTTTAACATTTGTGTATTTCCTCATTACAATTGTACATGGCAAATTTCACAATATAAATGTTAAACTAACAAAACATAGAGGTGAGCAGACCTAATGGGCTGAATAAACTGATTCTTCAGGAAAAGTCTGTAATGCCAGTCCTGTTTTTAAAGTACTAGTCACACGTACATAGACATTATAATAAACTGTTAAACTTTGAAAATAATGGAAATATTTTTAGGTTTGTTGTTATCTGAAGAGGAAGTATTGTGCCTTTCACTGGATTTACATGAGCATGAGGAAACGATGCTGTTTAAGGCTCACAATATCTCGTATTTGTTTACTGAACTTTTATTATTTAGCTATGCCTGGGTACATCTAGATTTTTTTGGCACCTTTAAAACAGTTTAACACTTCTATGCAATACAGTAGAATGTATAAAGTTTGATAAACTCTAGTCACACAAACACACAGAGTTTGCATGTTCTCATGTTGGCGTGGGTTTCCTCCGGGTGCTCCGGTTTCCCCCAAAGGCAAGGTGAATTGGGTAAGCTAAATTTTCTGTAGTGTATCTGTGTGAATGGAAGTGTATGGATGTTTCCCAGTGATGGGTTGCAGCTGGAAGGGCATCCGCTGCGTAAAACATATGCTGGAAAAGTTGGCAGTTCATTTCGCTGTGGTGACTCTAGATTAATAAAGACACTAAGCTGAAAAGAAAATGAATGAATGAATGAATGAATATACATATACACTCACCGGCCACTTTTTAAGGTACACCTGTCCAACTGCTCGTTAACAGAAATTTCTAATCAGCCAATTACATGGCAGCAGCTCAATACATTTAGGCTTGTAGCCATGGTCAAGACGATCTACTGCAGTTCAAAGTGAGCATCAGAATGGTGAAGAAAGGTGATTTAAGTGACTTTAATCGTGGCATGGTTGTTGATGCCAGAAAGGCTGGTCTGAGTATTTCAGAAACTGCTGATCTATTGGGATTTTCACGCACAACCATCTCTAAGGTTTACAGATAATGGTCCGAAAACGAGAAAATATTTAGTGAGCTGCAGTTCTGTGGGCACAAATGCCTAATCAGAGGAGAATGGCCAGACTGGTTCAAGCTGATATTAAGGCAACAGTAACTCAAATAAACACTCATTACAACCGAGGTATGCAGAAGAGCATCTCCGAATGCACAACATGTTGAACCTTGAGGCAGATAAGCTACAGCAGATTTCTGCTGCCACATTCAGATGGTAGGGTCAGAATTTGGCGTCAACATGAAAGCATGGATCCATCCTGCCTTGTATCAATGGTTCAGGCTGTTGGCGGTGGTGTAATGGTGTACGGGGTATTTTCTTGGCACACTATGTGCCCATTAGTACCAATTGAGCATTGTGTCAATGCCACAGCCTACCTGAGTATTGTTGCTGACCATGTCCATCCCTTTATGACCACAGTGTACCCATCTTCTGATGGCTACTTCCAGCAGGAGAACGTGCCATGTCATAAATCGTGAATCATCTCAGACTGGTTTCTTGAACATGACAATGAGTTCACTGTACTCAAATGTCCTCCACAGTCACCAGATCTCAATCCAATAGAGCACATTTAGGATGTGGTGGAATGGGAGATTCACATCATGGATGTGCAGCTGACAAATCTGCAGCAACTGCGTGACGCTATCATGTCAATATGGACCAAGATTTCTGAGGAATATTTCCAGTACCTTGTTGAATCTTTTCCACAAAGGCATAGGCATTACGGCAGTTCTGAAGACAAAGGAGATCCAACCCAGTACTAGTAATGTGTACCTAATAAAGTGACCAGTGAGTGTATGTGTGTGTGTGTTGTTGTTTTTTTATACAGTATTTTATTATTATTCCTTCACTGGAAGTTCAGTTCAGGTTGCCTGTTCTGATGTGAAGCTCTAGGCTTTAGACTCTCAACATCACTTGTTTCTCTATAACAAACTAAACAAACTGTTAATGCCATGCCAAACAAAGTTTGTTTTAGATACAATATTACTTCATTAAAGCATTGATGTTTGAGAGTCATTTATTTAAATATTTCACTTCTGCTATGTAAGTCAAATACTGCATAAAAACAAAAACTTCTTGTTTAGTGTTTGCAAAGCAGATGATATTGCTCTATTCATTATAGCAGCACTTTTAAAATAAGCAAACAATACACTTCAGTTATTGTATTTTGTGCATAATAAGATTATTTGCAAATAATCACAGAAATATCATGCGATTTGGCATGATTCTAAATTTGAATCTCTACCCAGCTCTAGTCTTGATACTGTAGCTCAATGCTGTGTGAAGAGCAAGTTCAATTCCTTTGCTGATTCTCAGGATATTGGGACATAAATCTTCCAGACTGGTTGGGGACTATTGAGAGCTGTAGTTCTTTTGCTTTCCAAGGTCTCATGGCTAGAATATTAGAAATGTTTCCTCGTGCAGTTATTGATTTGCATTTCCATGGATTCCTGTTTACATGGACTGTAAATGAGACTTTGTCCAGATAGGGCGAGTTGCAGTGTAAGTTAGGGGGTCAACGTATAATCGGTTATCGTGGCCTTATTAAGGTTTGTCTGATATTAGATTACTTATTTTTTTTTATTATAAGTTATGAAAACGGTTTCAGTGTGTGTGTATGTATATGTGTGTGTGTGTATATATATATATATATATATATATATATATATTGTATGATCTTATATTTATTTATTTATTTTTTCTTTTTCTTTCTTTATTTTCTTTCTTTGTTTTTAATATTTTTATTTACTAATTATTAAATTTTTATTATTTGTTTTTATTTTTCATTTATTTATTCATTTATTTATTTATTTTTATTATTTATTTTTTTTTAAACCAGGATAATATACTTCACAATCTCTTTTTCCATGGAGACCAGGTTAAGATAGCAGCACAATGAGCTTAACATAAAAATACTAAACAAACAAACAAACAAAAAGTGCTCATTAGCAGCAATTAAAGTTGTATCAGGAGAAACACTCACAAATATGTGTGCTATTTTAAATTGCAAAGTTTAAGTGTAGTTTTGTCTTTTGTCATTTGAATTGTAATATTATTTTTAAATATTCAAACAAAAATAATTATTACGTGACCTCACTGTGTCAACCACACCACAGAAGAACTACACTTGTAAGTTTCAAAGTGCTTATTTTCTAAGGGACAAATAATAATGATAAAAGTTTAGTTTTTCTTTTTTAGCAAAGCAAAACCATATCATAACCATAACCAAATAAGACCTCATCAGTTCCATGTGTTTCATGTTTCAGTGCTGTTGTGGCCGGTGGTGTCATAATTTGCACATCTGTTCGAATATTACCTTTGGCTATTTTGGGCGCATGAGCCACAGTGGGTTTCAAAGTTTCTCCTTTCATCTGAGGTTGACCTTTTGCATATGATACAGGTCTAAATGTTGATTAATTTTTGACAGTGACACATGACACGTCACTGGTCAGATGCTCCGACAACTTGTACTGTAGGAGCAATGGAAAATGAGTGCTGACATTAACTGCACCGGTTGAGTGGAATTGGGGTCCAGAAGATCAGTTTTCACAACTGTGTAATGCGAATGTGAAGTAATCTGATACGCAAAGATGACCAGAAGGTCCTGTGACATCAGCATGTAAACAAACACTGCTGTTTATAAGTTGGTAGCAAGGGTGAATGACCTAGATCTGTTTTGTGTGTTTGGACAGAGACTGAACACTTGGATGGCTAAAACAACATAAAGTGACTGAGGCTATACTTGACTTCATTGGCAAATTTGATTATACTTTTATTTTTGGTCCACTTCAGATATTTCATTGACAAAAACGTCACAATGTGAACTACCTGTTTTTAGAGTTTTTGTAAATGGTTAGATTATGGTTAATTTTAGGGTAAGTAAAATCAGCACACATGTAGTTACTTACTGTAAAGTAAATATTAATTAACATGTTCGCAAGTTAGCTTGGGTGCTCATGGCGAATGTGATGTCATCGCACTGTTAGCAGAAGTTTGCTTTGGGTGTGCGTGACATCACTTCGGCTGTAACTTCACGCACTGCTCCTCGACTGAAGATGCATGATTTAGAGCTGAATCTGGCTGGATCAGTATCGTTTTAATTTTTGGTTTTCGGGTTTTGTTTTTTTCTTTGTTTCATTTAGTTTTATTTTGTTTTGTTTTCCTGTTTTAAAAGCATAGGATCCTTACTCTCAATAGGGGTATTGTTCAAAAGTGTAATAAAGAAAGCCAGGATAACAGAAAAAGTGTGACTTCACCTAGTTTAATTTCCTGGCTTAGGCCCAATTCCAATTCTCTTTTTGTACCCCTACCCCTTCCCCTTGACCCTTGAAACAAGTGTGAAGGGGCAGGGCTTCAAAATGTACCCCTAAGAAATGAGACATCACTACAGCACCTGCAAATGTCTTCATATGTCATCAATCTCTTGCTTCATATGAAATCAGACGACCGTGACTGCTGTAGTTACTCCAGTTGTGTTATTTTTTTGGTGTTTATCTTCAGGAAATCACTGAAGGCATATATTATGTTATCTGGCAATAAGATCTACTGCGCATTTACACCGTGGCCAAATTCATCTATGTACACACCAAAAACAACATTAACATTATAGCAGACACTGTAAAAAGCCCATTCTCAGCCACTAGACTTTTCTGACAGTGTGTTCGAGTGTCATTGAGTGTCAGAATGTTGTGGGACTGCTGTACAGGAGTTATGATTAGGGATTATAGATCACGAAATTTAGAGTTTTTTATTTTAGCGTTTTTATTATTATTATATTTTATAAAAGCATGACGGTAAACCGGTTATGAATATATTAAAACATGTGTTTGTTTGTTGTAAAAATTTGTAATAATGACAAAAAATACTAATTTGTGGCTCTCCTTACTTTCATGTGCAGTGAAACTGCCGTTGTAGCGGGTGTATTTTGGGAAATTTTCTTACCCCTTGGTTTCGAGTGTGGTCCTGAAAAATCCTTTCCCTTAGCCCTTTTACTTCAAGCTAAAGAGAATTGGGACACCACTACCCCTTCACATGAATGCACAAAACTAGGTGTAGTGGGAAGGGCTAAGGGGTAGAATAGGGATTGGGCCTAAGTGTCCTACCACTCTTATAGAAGCACTCCAATTTCTTTCTTTCTTTCTTTCTTTCTTTCTTTCTTTCTTTCTTTCTTTCTTTCTTTCTTTCTTTCTTTCTTTCTTTCTTTCTTTCTTTTTTTCTTTTTAATTTTTTCTTTCTTTCTTTCTTTCTTTATTTCTTTTTTTCTTTCTCTCTGTCTTTCTTTCTTTCTCTCTGTCTCTCTTTCTCTCTGTCTCTCTCTTTCTTTCTTTCTTTCTTTCTTTCTTTCTTTCTTTCTTTCTTTCTTTCTTTCTTTCTTTCTTTCTTTCTCTCTTTCTTTCTTTCTTTTTTCTTTCTTTTTTCTTTCTTTCTTTCTTTCTTTCTTTCTTTCTTTCTTTCTTTCTTTCTTTCTTTCTTTCTTTCTTTCTTTCTTTCTTTCTTTCTTTCTTTCTTTCTTTCTTTCTTTCTTTCTTTCTTTCTTTCTTTCTTTCTACCAACCAACCAACCAACCAACCAACCAACCAACCAACCAACCATGTTTTTAACTCAAGGACTGAATGAATTTGTTTACACACACATAAATAAATAAATAAATAAATAAAAAGGGGGAAATGTCAGAGTTTTAGAGAGAACCTGATAGAAAACATAACAAATGTTTTCACTTTCACCCATTCCCTGAACCCGTATTTTAGTCCTGTCTGTGAATGATGTATCCCGCAGCCCCCACCCCCCTTCACCCATCAACTTCCTGTTGCGAAATTCTCAACCTAATTACTGAAATTATTAGCAGAGGTCAAACTTCTACTGCGCTCCTGTTGTGTATCAAACACACTTTAGGAAAGTAACTGTCCCCTAAATTCTTACATTACCCAGTGGAGCAATCTGCAGAGGTTCACAGATTTTTTGGTACAGTTTCACATCCTGCAACAAATTCTGTTTGTTTTGTATTTTATGATATCAACGGCATCGGAATCATAGCACCAACTCTCTGTTGAAAATACTATTATTAAAACTGAGGAAAACAATTATTTGTTTATGTGCTTATACCTAACTCTAATATTCAAATGTATTTATCTTTGGTAATTTATTATTATTATTATTATTATTATTATTATTATTATTATTACTATTATTATTATTACAATAATATTATTAATAATAATATTAATAATAATTAAAATAAAAATATTCTGTATTGTATTAATAGTAATAAAAGTGGATGGTGGTGGTTTTACGTTATCAGCTTGTACTCTAAGGTCACTTTTTATTAAACAATTTACATTACTTTTCATTTTTAAATGAGTTTATTATATAATTTTAGTTTATATATATATATCATTTTATGATGTTTGTTCTTAAAACACTGTACTGTTTAGTCACTCATTTTTTAATTCTTAGCAGTGTATTTATATTGGCACACATTGAACATTTTCAGTTATTTCAACTGGTTTGCTACCACATGAAGCTTATACATGTATTACATCCTGCAAAAACTGATGTTTTGTAATTCTGCATTCATTTATGATTATTGTTAGCAAGGAAATTCACATTTTTTCCCCTTACTGTTGCTCAGAGTTAGTTTTTTTAATGTAAAATGTGCCTCTGATGTAAACATTTATAAGTGCTCTTATATAATTGTGACAATGTGCAATTTCACCTTGACCCTGCCTATGGGAGAGGGACTAGATGAGACAAACAAATGGTCGACCAGGGAAAGCGTTTCAGTGTTTATTTTTTTGAGTGCTTTGTTTTTGGCTTTTAGCATATATGTAACCGCGTGTAATAAACAAGCTCTTCAGATGAAAACCACTTGATATCAGATGTATCTCTTCTGATAAGATTCTCATTAGTTTCCAGGCAATGGCAACTCAACAACATCTGTGTCCAGCATTGCTCCATGAATTAATCACAGGAGATGTGTCATATTGTTACTAATCTGGTCACAGTGCATGGAGTATGCGTGGGTCCTTCAGTTAGGAATACATTTCCATTTGAATGCGGATTGCAGACGTGTGGGACAAGAAGTGCTTCTGATAACCGAGAAATGGACGTCATCCTCTAGATCTCTTCCCATGACAACTACCTTCAGAAACAGCCGTGAATGTACATTTTTATCCCCGGAGTATTTCAGAAGCTGTTTTTCCCCAGCATGATGTCCTTCTCTAACTTTCTCTTTTTCTTGTTTGTTCTTCAGAGCTTTTAGATGTTTTTAGGTGATGAAATCATAAAAATGGTGCATTTAGAAAACAAACAAGATGATTCTGTGATTACATCAGATTGTAATACTGCTTTGAGATGCAACATGTTAAGACATTATTGTCATATGCAAGCAAGATACCTGCCTATTCATTTAGTAATGTCATGGTACATGACCTAAAAGCACAATAACACCATAGCACGTTTTGGTACAAATAGTTTGGTGCATTTAAAATAACAAGTGCTATATAATTTTCATGTTAAAGAATTGCTTTGGTATTTTTGTTAGGATGTTTCATAAATTATTATAGTATGTATTATATGTGATGGCCAGTGACAAAAGAGTCAATATCGTGTTATCAGCTCTTGATTTTGTTGGAAACTAATAAGACCATGTGTATAATATACAGTTGAAGTCAGAATTATTAGCCCCCCTGTTTATTTTTTCCCCAATTTCTGTTTAACGCAGAGAAGATTTTTTCAACACATTTCTAAACATAATAGTTTTAATAACTCATCTCTAATAACTAAATTCTTTTATCTTTGTCATGATGACAGTAAATAATATTTTACTAGATATTTTTCAAGACACTTCTATACAGCTTAAAGTGACATTTAAAGGCTAAACTAGGTTAATTAGGTTAACCAGGCAGGGTATTTTAATTAGGCAAGTTATTGTATAACGATGGTTTATTCTGTAGACTATCGCAACAAAAAATTGCTTTAAGGGGCTAATAATGTTGACCTTAAAATTAAAAAAATAAAAAATAAAAACTGCTTTTATTCTAGCCGAAATAAAACAAAAATTACTTTAAAAAATATTTTTTTTCAGAAAGAAAAAATATTATCAGACATACTGTGAAAATTTCCTTGCTTAAACATAATTTGGGGAATATTTAAAAAAGAAGAAATTCAAAGGGGGCTAATAATTCTGACTTCAACTGTTTGCTGATAGGAAATTGCTTGTTTGTTCTTTTTTATATTTGTAAAGACTGCCTGACAGTCTTTGTCATTTTCTTCATCTTTGTCATCTTCTTTTGTGTCATCGCTATCTTCATCTTTTTCTACCTTGTTTTCGTCTTCTATTTCTACTGCTTCACCATTGTCGTCTGCTTGTTCCTCGTCATCTTTGTCGTCTGTTTCTTCATCATCTTCATTGTCGTCTGTTTCTTTAACTTTGTTGTCTTATTCTTCTTCTTCTTCATCTACTTTGACTTTTTCATGATCCTTATAAATTTTGTCTTTTTCTCCTCTGTCACCTTTTCAGTCACCTTTGTCTTCTATTTCTTTGTTCTTTGTCATCATCATCTTCAATTTCATCTTCTGTGTATTCATTTTGTTATTAATCTTCTTTTCTTTATCTTCTACAACGTTCATCTTCTTTTTTGTCGTCTTCATCATCTTCTTCATGAACTGATTTTACGCGGCTGCCATTTTAAAAGTGGAATCGAGGCTCCAGTGGGAAGAAACCTGGAAGTATTACCTGGAGTCTTACAGGAATAGCACGTACCTAGCTAAGAGAAGTGACACAAATTATAATTTCAGTGCTGTCCGAGTGATCAGAAGGTTCGTTCTGAATGGTTTGTGAAAATAAAAAGGGATATCATACCTAATTTTCAGCTAAGTTAAGGGAAATGGCACTAGTTGGCTAACGTTTTTTTTTTTCCAAACACACATTTTAGATGCCATTTATTAAACTCAAGTTAATGAACTGATTCTTTCACTATATTAGACTTGTCACAATACTGAATTTCAGTACTGAAAAAAAAAAAAAAAAATTCCCGCTATAATTCAAGCACCTTTAAGTTCGCTCTTTAACATCGCTGTTTTGCCATAGTGTTCACCAGTGCTCAACTGATGTTTACTGAGTGCAAGCACAGACAAGCAATCCGCTGATGAATAGACATCTTCACGGCTTTAAAATTCTCCAGTGTCCATGTGTCTGTGTTTTCACTTGATAAAGAACTAATGACCTTCATGGCCAATCACAGTTATTTCTCTTGAGCATGTGAACACAATATTAAATCTCTGTTTAAGAACACGCTCCACAGCACTTACTGCACTGCAAAAAATGCTTTTCTTACTTTTTTGTCTTGTTTCTAGTCCAAATACCTAAAAATTCAAGCAAAAGAAGCATTTTCTAGGCAAGCAAAACATATTGTCTTGTTTTCAGAAATAATATGCCAATATATAATAATATATAAGTGTGACGTGCGCATGGCAGCCTGGGCTATTGCACTGGACTGATCCATGCTGCACTTCATACTTTTTTAATGCATCACAAAGCAACTGACAAACACTGTACACTTCAAGGCAGATCAGATAACTTTCACCTCCTTAAATTATTGTTAAAGCTGTTTTATTATTATTATTGTTATATTTATTGTTTTTTATTTTTTGTTGTTGTTGTCGGCGTGAGTGTATTGTAGTCATCACGTTTCCTGGCCCACCTCTTGATCTATTATTATTATTATTATTAATATTATTATTATTATTATTATTATTATTATTATTATTATTATATTACTATTAATAATTCATCAAATTGTTAGTTAAATTCTTCTTTTTAATATTATTATTTACTTTTGGTTTTTATTATTTGTATATTATCATTATTATAGTAACATTTTTTTATTATTATTCTCATTGTTTTGTTTGCAGCGCTTTATTTTTTTAAACTTTTTTTTCTTCCACTCTTCCCCTTCCTTTTCAGTTTTTTTTTTCTCTTTTTCTTCTCCTATTTCCTTTTCTTCTACTTATTATTATTATTATTATTATTATTATTATTATTATTATTATTATTAGCATTATTATTAGCATTATTATTAATATTATTATTTATTATTATTATTTATTATTATCATTTTTGGTCCTCTTCCTGATTTCCCAACCTCCCCTCACCTCCTCACTATTATCATTAATACTATGACTTTTACTCTTGTTACCATTATTATCATTACTATTCTGACTTGTCCTCCCGTTATCTCCTCATTATTATTATTACAAGTATTTCTACCATTGTCATTATTCAGGTTGCTGTAGTTGTTGTTGTAGTAGTAGCAGTAGGCATTGTAGTAGTAACGATTGTATTTGTAGTTGGGATTGTTGAAGTAGTAGTTGTAGTAGTTTCTGTAGTAGTAGATGTCGTTGGTATAGTGGTACCAGAAGTGGTAAAGGTGTTGGTGTAGTAGTAGTAGTAGTCTGTGTAGTAGTATCTGAAGTAGTAGATGTTGTTGATGTAGATGTTGTAGTACTAGTGATTACTGTAGTAGTATCAGTAGTAGTAGGAGACATTGTTGTAGTAGTATCAGTTGTAGTAGATGTTGTAGTAGTATCAGTAGTAGTAGACGTAGTAGTAGTTGTTGTGGCTGTAGTAGCAGCTGCAATAGTATTTGTAATATTAGTAACTTTCTGTAGTAGCAGTTGGTGTAGTACTTGTGATTTATTATTATTGTTATTGTCAGTTATTACTGTTGTCCTTTCTCTTTACTGTCATCATTACTCATTACATCATTACTATCATTTCATAGACTTAAGCAGGGAAGCTTCCCTACAGTGTTTACCTGAACTGAAGCCTAGGAGGACTCTTCAGCTTATTACTCTTAAAGAGATTGTGATTTTGTTTGATGCATAATATGCTTTTAATTGTTTAAATTAGACTCAACTAAATAATATTAATGTAATGTTTACACCATATGTGCACTTTGACAAAGTGGCAACAGCTGGGGGTTTGTAGTCCACAGCATGTTGTTGCAATGTTTACAGTGCTGATCCTCTACTTCCGGATTTCTTTCCACCGCAGCCTCACTTTCGTTTTTAAAATGGCAGCTGCGTGAAATAAGCATATTTTTTTCTTTGTTGTCTTGGTTGACTACTGCATGTTCTTTGTGTTCTTCTGCATCTTTATTGTCGTTTTCATCTTCTTTGTCTTTTTTTTCTTAGTCTTCATCGTCTTGGTGTTAATCTCCTTTTCTTCTTTCTTTTTTATTCTCCTTCTGAATATTAATAACTGTTTCAGGATTATTTGTCAAATATAGAGTTTTTTTTCTTCTTGTTAATCAATTTAATGCATATTTGCTAAATACATTATTAATTAAAAATATACATTGGTAATCCCAAACCTTTGAATGCATGTATTAGAAAGTTTTTATCTATCTGCTGTAGACATGAATTTGGTGGTTGGATGCTCAAATTTTTATAGTACAATGCTGTAATAATTGTGCCTTTTCTTTTTTCATTTGTGGTGCTGTTATTTTACACACTGCTGGTTTCAGACAGAGAAGTTCCACAGTCTGTTTGCTTTTCCTGACGCTGTGCTTGACTGCCTCAAAATGAGAAACACCTGCATCTAAACAACTTAGCTTCTGTTATATCATTATCCCTGTTCTAGGAGTAGTCCAGACTCCAGATCAAGATTTCATTTCAGCTATTTTTGCAGAGATGAACACCACATGCCTTGTGGACACAATCAAAGGGGTGTTGGTGGGCACAGAAACAGCTGCAACTGCAGTTTTATGAAGAGCATTATTGTTCTGTATAATTGTTACATTTTGAAAAGCAACATGTTTTTATAGTAAAACTTTAGAACAAAAAATTGACCTAAGACAATAAAGACATTTGCGAGACACCGCTCATGTTTTCATTAAATACACATAATGACAAAAAGATAACTTCTAAAAAAATATATAAGCAACTTCCTTTCCTTTGGCAAAATGGGTCAAAAGAAGGACTTGACAGGCTCTGAAAAGTCAAAAATAGTGAGATATCTTGCAGAGGGATGCAGCACTGTTTAAATTGCCAAGCTTCTGAAGCGTGATCATCGAACAATCAAGTGTTTCATTCAAAATAGTCAACAGGGTCGCAAGGAGCGTGTGGAAAAACCAAGGCACAAAATAACTGCCCATGAACTGAGAAAAGTCAAGCGTGCAGCTGCCAAGATGCCACTTGCCACCAGTTTTGCCATATTTCAGAGCTGCAACATCACTGGAGTGCCCAAAAGCACAAGGTGTGCAACACTCAGAGACATGGCCAAGGTAAGAAAGGCTGAAAAATGACCACCACTGAACAAGACACACAAGCTGAAACATCAAGACTGGGCCAAGAAATATCTCAAGACTGATTTTTCTAAGGTTTTATGGACTGATGAAATGAGAGTGAGGATGGATGGGCCCATGGCTGGATCGGTAAAGGGCAGAGAGCTCCAGTCCGACTCAGACGCCAGCAAGGTGGAGGTGGAGTACTGGTTTGGGCTGGTATCATCAAAGATGAGCTTGTGGGGTCTTTTCGGGTTGAGGATGGAGTCAAGCTCAACTTCCAGTCCTACTGCCAGTTTCTGTCAGACACCTTCTTCAAGCAGTGGTACAGGATTAAGTCTGCTTCTTTCAAGAAAAACATGATTTTCATGCAGGACAATGCTCCATCACACGCGTACTCCACAGCGTGGCTGGCCAGAAAGGGTCTAAAAGAAGAAAAACTAATGGCATGGCCTCCTTGTTCACCTGATCTGAACCCCATAGAGAACCTGTGGTCAATCATCAAATGTGAGATTTACAAAGAGGGAAAACAGTACACCTCTCTGAACAGTGTCTGGGAGGCTGTGGTTGCTGCTGCACTTAATGTTGATGATGAACAGATCAAAACACTGACAGAATCCATGGATGGCAGGCTTTTGAGTGTCCTTGCAAACAAAAAAAAGGTGGCTATATTGGTCACTGATTTGCTTTTGTTTAGTTTTTGAATGTCAGAAATGTATATTAGTGAATGTTGAGATGTTATATTGGTTTCACTGGTGAAAATAAATCATTGAAATGGGTATATATTTGTTTTTTGTTAAGTTGCCTAATAATTATGCACAGTAATAGTCACCTGCACACACATATATCCTCATAAAATAGCAAAAACTAAAAACAAACTAAAAACTACTTCCAAAAATATTTAGCTTTGATATTAATTAATTTTTTGGGTTCATTGAGAACATGGTTGTTGTTCAATAATAAAAATGAATCCTCAAAAGTACAACTTGCCTAATAATTCAGCACTCCCTGTATACATGTGTTATTTATTTATTTATTTATTTATTTATTCAGTTTAGTTTGATGCATCTTGTTGTACAGAAGCAAAAATGACTCCCTGATTTATGGCATTTTTGCAGTTACCTCCACATAAAAGTTCATTAATGTAATTTTAAGAATTTCCCAAGAAACATTTCTTGTTATTATCAATATGAAAAAAGGTGCTTATTATTTTATTTGATGCTTGTTTCCAACCACTTGAACTTTACGAGTCAGTGTACTCTCAGTGCTGTGTTGCAACATGGAATCCACTGCATAAAATATACTGTACACTCACCGACCACTTTATTAGGTACACCTCAGTAGTACCACTTTGCTTTTTCCTTCAGAACTGCCTTAAGCTTTCATGGCATAGACTCAACAAGGTACTAGAAATATTCCCCGGAGATTTTAGTCCATATTGACATAATAGCATCATGTAGTTGCTGCAGAATTGTCGGCTGCACATCCATGATGTGAATCTCCCATTCCACCACATCCCAAAGGTGCTCTGTTGGATTGAGTTTCGGTAACTGTGGAGGCCATTTGAGTACAGTGAACTCACTGTCATGTTCAAGAAACCAGTTTGAGAGGATTAGCTCTTTATGACACACATTATCCTGCTGGAATAGCCATCAGAAGATGGGTACACTGTGGTCATAAAGCATGGACATGGTCCGCAACAATACTCAGGTAGGCTGTGGCATTGACACATTGCTCAATTGGTAATAATGGACCAATTAAAGTGTGCCAAGAAAATATCAGTTTCCTCTTCTTAGCTGAGAAGTGGCACCCGGTGTGGTCTTCTGCTGCTGTAGCTATCCACCTCAAGGTTGGATGTGTTTTGTGTTCAGAGATGCTCTTCTGCATACCTCAGTTGTAACAAGTGGTTATTTGAGTTACTGTTGTCATCTATCAGCTCAAACCAGTCTGGCCATTCTCCTCTGACCTCTGGCATCAACAAGACAAGTTGTGCCCACAGAACTGCTGCTCATTTGATATATTTTTTTTCTTTTTTCAGACCATTCTCTGTAACCCCCTACAGATGGTTGTGCTTGAAAATCCCAGTAGATCAGCAGTTTCTGAAATACCAGCCTGCCTGGCACCAACAACCAAGTCACTTAAATCACCTTTCTTCCCCATTCTGATGCTCTGTTTGAATTGTAGCAGATCGTCTTGACCATGCCTAAATATATTGAGTTGCTGCTATGGCTTATTAGAAAATCTGCTGTGGCGACCCCTGATAAATAAGTGACTAGACCAAATGAAAATGTGTAAGTGAGTGAATGATACTTGTGCGAGTTTGGGGTTGTATTATTAAATATTAACTTTGCATAAATGTTCTTCGTAGAAAGCCAGTCTGCAAGTATAGATAGTTTATGTGGATGTTTTACTGACGCACACCTTTAATCCTCTTAGAAAGTTTAGGACTGATTTATCTCCTTGAGTTATGCTGTAATTATGTAACATTGCATATCTGTTTATTTAAAATCCTGCTGAACAAAGGCATAAATCTCAGGTGGTCTTGTTGAAAAGGTTCTAAAGAAGGCTGTTTCAGAGAAAAATGTTTTAAAGCTTTAAACTTCACACAGTCTTTAAATGAACTTTGAGTTAGCTGTGATGTCACATCTTTCTGAGAAATGGCTTTGTTTATAGTCTCAGAACAGAGACATAATAAAATGTTACAATAAAGTTACTCTCGCTTGGCCACATTTTGCAGAAACTGATTACACTGCAAGTGTTAGTCATAGTATGAGCTCTACACATGGCCCAAATGACTGATGGGTATTTTACAACATGAACAGTTGAGATAAAGAAACTTTGGGAAGTGAAAAGTTAGGGTTAACCTTAATATATATGGTCAGTCATAAAGCTATGTTATCTTACTTGGTGTCCAGTAGGCTTCAGGGTAAAAATGACTGCCCCATGAACACAAGCAGTGAGTAATGTAATATGAGCTCCAGCATTCTGTGGCCACAGTTTTTGTTTGCTGTAGGCGTTACACTAGATTATGAAGTCATGCGGCTTAGTTTAGTTAGTATTGCATGTTTCTTGTAAATGCCTTGTTGATTTTCAGAGTGTCAAATAGAAAATAAAATAATCAAACAAATTAAAGGTTTGGCTTTACGAGTATTAAAACCTTTTATTTATTTATTTTAACGTAATTAATAAATTTATTTGCTGCATTTAATAATTTTTTCAATTAGTTAATAGACCCAATCACATTATATAGTATAATATAATACAAAATAATGTAATGTAATATAATATAATGTAATATAAAGGAGCCTAAGTCATGTAAGATGTCCTTTTGTGGTTATTATAAAATCTGTCAAACACCCTGTAAAGAAAAGATTTTTTTTGTTTTGTTTTGAATACAAACCTTTGTGTACTGTATGTAGAATTATATCACATTTTTGGCTGGAGATAACAATGTTGTGGTCTATTGTACAGTGTGGGAAGTCACTTTGCATGAAATTTGTCTCTTAACAAGCAACCGGATTTGAATTATATAAACTCCAGTGTGGCCTTATGAGCACTGTACTCTGCAAAGCTTTAATGTGCCAAAAATCGAAGTATGCTATGTGCATTTTGAGATTTGGCCCCTTGTTGAAGCAGTTATAAACTGTTTCTGAAGCTTTATTATTTATTCATTATAACATTTTTATAAAAGTCAATCTTACATTGTTATACATTGCTAGATCAAAATCGCAGTCCATAAGCACAACAGCGTTTATTCATCATACCTCTGGACTGTTTTTGGAAGGGTTTTCCGTGAACTAGCGAGATGCTTTGGTTCTGCTGTCAGCACATGGGCATAAAGCCAGATTGCTCGAGGTGGTTGATTTTAATGAACCATTAAATAAATTGCCTCTTAATTGGTATGCCTCATAACACTTCATCAGAATTTAGAATAATAATTTTTTTTTTATTAAACTTGACACAAAGTTAAGTCTTTTCAGGTTGGTTGTGATGGAAATATTAGCTGCAAGCTTTCCCTTTTTTTGTGGAAACTTGGCTGTGAGGCACATTTCCTCCTGCTTGAGCTCACCTTGACATGTCTTCCTGAGGACTTTGACAGATGTGAGAGCTGATGTGATGAGAGCTGTGTGAGCGAAGTTGCCCAGAAACTATAAATTTAACTTTTCAATATGCACTTAATTAATACAAGCATTTTCACAGCATTGGGAGCGCTGTAAATGTGCGTTATTAGAGATATTGGAAAATGCTAATGTTAGCCTAATAGCACTGCAAGCCTACTACGTCCCACCCTGCAAATTTTCATTTAAAGACACACCTCCTGAATGCATGAACAAACATTAGACAACATCACTATAATACATCAACAGAGAGACAACTTTATAGTTAATAATTACAACACCAAACTTAGAAAATGAAGGTAGGATGTTGTTTACCTTCCATTCTCTGTCTGAACCGCATCCTTGAATGTGCACATGATGTAATCGTTTCTGCACAAACAAGTTGCACAGCGGTATGCAATTACATATTTTGCCAGACAGGTAGGGAGGACAGTCTATCGTAATGTTTGGACCCAATGTTTTGATTGGAACTTTTCTTGGTAGTACTACATGTCCCACAGAATATTAAATACATGCAATTTAATTTGGACCATTTAATGATCGCTAACAGAATATAAAGAGACTTTCACCCAGCATAACTAAAATAGTTTCTAAAGATTTTTGCACATTCAAGTTGCATGGCTACCTTGTTCTTTAGGTCTTAAGCTACATTTTGATCCCGGGACCTCCTTGTATAATAATTCCCAAATGAGGAACCCCTTCCTGAAATCAGTTGTATATGCATAGTTATATCTCATTTTATATTCATTTTGCTAGGGGATACAGAATGTTGATGTCTAGTATGTGACGGAGTGTTGTGTCACGGGTATTACACTTAACGTAAAACATTTCAGTGAACTTTGTCTCTCCCCAAACCACTTAAATTTGGAACTATAGTAAGTGTAACCATGGCCTCCATATTCTGAAAACAGTACCAAAGTTTTAATGAGCAAAAACTGTGCACATTTTATTTGGTTCCATAGTGAAGTAGTAAAAACTACCCTTATTGTTGTTGTTGCTGTTATTCATTCAATTTTATGGATGGATGGATGGATGGCAGGCAGGTTTTTTAGGTTTTAATTTAGGGAACTGACCCCCTTGTGTAAATAATTTCCTAATGTAGGGGCATCTTTCTGAAAATATTTACTTTATTTGACTGTTCTTTCATTATATTTGAAGTGACATATTTTAATTGTGTATATATAACACTAACTAAACACAATGAATACCATGACCCTAGCAACACCAAGGCCCATATTGGTTTGGAAAAATTCACCAATTCAAAAATGCATAATAAGAAGTGTAACATATTGGTCCTTAAAGTGCCTTAGAGATAAGCCTGGCAGCCATTTCAGACATACAAGACCAATTCCTGCCTAATTAAACCAGGGTCTTAAACACTAATTATTAGTGTGCAGAATTAAACCAGAAATTACTGTAAAATTACAAGCACTTAAATTTCACCAAATGTCACGCAACTGATTTGTTTTGCTAGACTTATACTTCCTCCTAGCCTCTGAATCACTCCTGCAAACATTCTTTAGGTGTTGAAGTCCTGAGACTATAACTGTGTATTGTCTCTGAGTTTTTAGGGCGACACCTGCCTTTTTAAAATGTTTATTGACCAGCATGAGAAAGTGATATGTCACATGAAATTTACTGGTCCCAGGAGTAGATGACCTCACGTATTTTCCCATACGGTTTAATAGCTAGGTTTCCCTAAAGACCTAGGTCCTCTTACAAGGGTTTAGTTTTCCCCTGGGTTTTCATTTGTGTGGATCGTTGCAGAAAAGTGTGTATCATGAATCATTTTCCTCAAAGCAGAGGTAGTTCATTTCCAGTTAGAGAACTCACAGGGCCTCCATTTGTTTATATTCGTGGGGAGGAACCTCTTCCTCTACTGTTCCATTGTTTCTCAGCAAGTAGCTCCTCAGCTCTACATGAGGCTTTTCTACTTGTTTGACAATGGATAGTATAATAATAATGTTAAATAATGTTATGTCATTTGACATGGTGTAGTGTTTATTAACGCAGCAATGGGAGAGCTGTTCTGTATTTGAATTCAGCGGTTTCCAGTATACGTGAAGCTTTACAATGCATATAAAATTATTATGCAATAACGGGTTGGACAATGAAACTAAAACATGTGGTTTCAGACCCCAATAATTAATTGTTATGGTGTAGGGCCTTCTTTTGCTGCCAAAACAGCATCACTTAGTCATGGGAATGACAGATTTAAGTCCTGCACAGTGGCCAGAGGGATTTTGCACCATTCTCTTTCAGAATAGTGGTCAGGTCACTACGTGATGCTGGTGTAGGAAAACGTTTCTTCACTCTTCACCGTGTGGCTTAATTTTTTTTTTGATATGGCGACTGTGCAGACCTTGGGATATGTTCAACTTCACTTTCATGTTCATCAAACCACTCTGTCACTAGTCTTGCTGTGTGTATTGGTGCATTATCATCCTTATACATGGCATCACCTTTAGGATACAATGTTTGAAACATCCTCCAGAATGGTTTGGTAGTCCTTAATAGTGCTCTTCTAAGTATCAGGCCTAGTGAATGGCATTATGTTGCAGTCCAAACCATCAATCCAACACCCCCCACCTCATAAAACGCTTTGGGGCATCTCCAAACTATAACTGTCCCGAATGTGGGAAAGATAATGAGGGTGGACAACAATACACATTTCACATCATCCACAGCCCAAGGTGTGTGCTGCTGGCACCATTGAAACTGACGTTTTTCATTGGCATATGTGATCATATCACATATTTGGCTATAGTTTGGCTTGTGGAGCTCCCAACTTCAAGTTTAGTTTGAAACCGGAGAGTTGAGGTGCACATTTAATTCTGCCGTGAGTTGGGCAACTGTGGTTTCATGTTTTTTTGCATACAATCTGGGTTAGCACCTGAAGATCCCTTCAGACAGTTCTTTGTGTCCACAGTTACTCCTGTTGAATGTGGTTCGTTCTTCTTGGTGGTATGCTGACATTAGTCTGAATACTGGGCAATATTTTAAGCAAAACTGGGCTATTACTCTACTAGTTAAACCTTCACATTCTGCTCTCACGGGTGGAATGTGCAATCAGTGAATTTTGAGTTTTCAGCCTGCACTAAATTTGCACTAAATAGTTCAGTGTTTCAGTTTCATTGTCCAACCCCTGTAGTTTTGATCTGTTTTACCAATTTCATACTGCATCATTCAACACACTGTATGCATATATAGCCTTCACATTTACATGTTATGATTCATGCTGGTTATTCTTTCCGAAACCGATTTTTAAAGGAATAGTTGAAATGGGGTAGTGGGATAGTTAATATTTGAAATGCAAATTAACTCATTTACTCTCTCACATGTGGTTTTTAATATTTTGGGTTTCACTCTTTAAAGTAACTTCAGCACAAATACATTTTGAAGAAGTGAAGGCTGAGTAAATGATGGCAGAGATTCGAAAGTGGTATTTTCCCCATTGCAGTTGCTTCTCTTTACATGTTTAAAGACAATTATTGCATATTACAATGCATTATTTATGCTGTAATTTTACCAATTTTAATTAAACCAAGTAAGATCATGAGTTGCTTGTGTGCAAGTGAGAGCAACATTGCCATGCAGTTTTTTTTCATCAAATTGCACCTTTTGCAGTTTAATAATCACACCATGTTGCAGTTGCAGATTTATTCAGATTTTGCCCAATCTACATTCTTAATAAATAGTTGTCTTTGATTCCTCAAACAATGTTTCTATTTACCATATAATCACTTGAGGTGCAAAAAAGCCCTCAGATGTGCCTGTCTGCAAATGTTTTATCTGCACGAGAGAGAGAGAGAGAGAGAGAGAGAGAGAGAGAGAGAGAGAGAGAAAAGCATGTTTTATTCATTGTGAGCTGGAGGGGGTGAAAGGGTTGCCAGAAATGAACTGAAAGTGGAGGAAATAGTTGGTTATATAACATGGCATTTATAAAAATAAAACAACAATTACGGCGATAACACAATGGGGGATTTAACAGTATCAGATGTTAAGGTTAAAATTTTGTCAATGTGAAACTACATTCACAGGTAGTTATATATAGTTAACTATAGGAGTACAGGAAATACATTTTAGAACTAATGGAAGCTATTAAATAAAAATAAATCTAAAGGTTTGTCAGTAATGATATGCAGCCCTGTTACATCTGCTGTAAACACTCCTATTCCTGTAATGTTTGCCAGATTGAACTCCATGTTGATCTCCTCTTTCTTCCAGCCGGATAATATCCTCTTTCCCCCCTCCGTGTCCTTCCGCAAGTCCAGCAACCCAGAGGTTTCTTCTCTTGGCTCCAGTTTACCACTGAAATTCAAAAGACAACTCAGTGAAGATGGCAGACAGCTCCGGAGGGGAAGTCTAGGGGGCGCTCTTACAGGTAACACCCTGCCTTTTGTGAGATCATATTGTGAGAATACTTTTTTTTTCTTCCTGGAAACAAAATGGTTGTACTACAGTAATCAAGGAGTACATTTACATGGACACCAATAATCAGATTTTATTGCGATTTAAGACAATACTCTGATTAAGAGTCTACCATATAAACAGATTTTTTTGTCTTTGATTACCTTAATCTGACTAAAATCATAAACTTAACAGAAGTCGAATTAAGACATGTAGATTATGCCAATATTAGTGGCATTATTGAAGTGCAGCACACACATGTAAACAAAACTAATACCATAGTGTAGGATTTTTGCCGCATTTTGCGACAGGATAGTCTATACACACACTCTATACACTACCGAGTCAGTAAAGGACCACAGACAAACTATAACGTGTAAAAAGGGATCATGAAAGCAACATTAAATAAAAAACTCATGTAAACGCCTTAATCAGATTAAGGCAAATAATTTGACTGCATTAACATGGACATCAGTAATCAATGTAACTAATTGAAACTGGAGGAGAAAGAGAGAGAGAGAGACAGAGAGAAAGAAAGTTTTGAAAAAAGACTTCATTAACAATTATTTTTGTGACTATATATTCATTAACCTATTAAAATATAAATATAAGGAAAACATGAGACTCTCGTCAAAAACAGAGTGGTTGAAAACACCACATCATTTCAAACATGATCAAAATGATCCATTGTTTTATAAAACTTAAATTCAATCAACACTTTG
>CAIGQZ010032318.1:15710551-15741849 GCA_903798205.1 Danio tinwini
TATATATATATATTGTAGGGCACATGTAGATATGTGCTGATGGTGTCTACTTGGCATTTCCTTAGTTCTGTGGATGATGACTAGTGAGCAGGAATCGCAATTTTCCTCCTACGTATCCTGTTTTTTGACCTGGCTCTTTGACCATGTAGAGCCCACAAACATAAATACAGGTTACCAATGGGTTGTCTGGGAAACTACAGTATAGCTGAGCTAAAAGCATGATTTTGTCAGAAGAAAATATGAAAGTTTTCTATTTAAAAGAAAAAAAAGAATAATTTCTCACCTTTCATCGACTAAACATTGCAAATTGCTTTGTCCTTTTCAGTCTTAGTCTATTTGATTTTGTTTTCTGTTTGTTACATAATGATTCAGTTCAATTTTATAGTTCATGTAAATTTGTAAATCATTTCAGTTACCTTACTTATTTGAGGTTTTGCTAGTTGCCATGGAGACACTATTTATTTTACTGTAGTTAACATGAGAGGACACACAACTCCTCCATTATATGTAAAGAACATAAGAAATCAAGAAAACACTTAAACAATTGTTTTGTTTTGTTTTTTGTTTCGTTTCGTTTCGTTTCGTTTCGTTTTGTAAATGAAAACGCTTCGAGTGCCATAGACCATAAGTCATAAAAATAGAAACTTGGTGGAGTGGTCAGATCTTTTCATTTTAGTTCATATATTAAAGAACCACAATTAATTTTGATTAAATGTATTGCTGTTCTGTTGTATTGAAGAAATAGTATTTGTCTGTTCGCGTGGGTTTCCTCTGGGTGCTCCTGTTTCCCCCACAAGTCCAAAAACTTGTGGTATAGGTGAATTGGGTAAGCTAAATTGTCTATAGTGTATGTGTGTGAATGAGTGTGTATGGATGTTTTCCAGTGATGGGTTGCAGCTGGAAGGGCATCCGCTGCGTAAAACATGTGCTGGATAAGTTGGCGGTTCATTCCGCTGTGGCGACCCCAGATTAATAAAGGGACTAAGCCAAAAAGAAAATGAATGAATGAGTATTTGTCTATTTGAAATATACACTCAAAATATGTTTTTTGCTGTTTGTTCAAACTACTTTTTTGAAATGAGCTGAAACAACAGAATTCTTCAGATGTTCAATTCACTTAAATTTGTTAACTTAATTTGTTTTGGGACAACATGAATGACTTGTGTAGAACCTAGCGTTTTTTACAGTTAAATAAACTCACCGGCCACTTTATTAGGTACACCTGTCTAACTGCTCATTAATATTAATGCAAACTTCTATTCAGCCAATGACATGGCAGCTGCTGAATGCATTTAGCCATGTAGACATGATCAAGACGATCTGCTGCAGTTCAAACCTAGCATTAGAATGGGGCAGAAAGGTGATTTAAGTGACATTTAACATGGCATGTTTCTTGGTGCCAGATGTGCTGGTCTGAGTGTTTTGGAAACTGCTGATCTACTGGGATTTTGGTGCACAACCATCTCTATGGTTTACAGAGAATGGTCTGAAAAAGAGAAAATATCAAGTGAGTGGCAGTTTTGTGGGCGCAAATGCCTTTGTTGATGCCAGAGGTCAGAGGAGAATGGCCAGACTGTTTTGACCTGATAGAAAGGCAACAGTAACTCAAATAAGCACTCGTTACAACCGAGATATGCAGAAGAGCATCTCTGAACACACAACATGTCGAACCTTAAAGCGAATGGGCTATAGCAGCAGAAGACCACTCCTGTCAGCTAAGAACAGGAAACTGAGACTACAATTCACACAGGCTCACCAAAATTGGACAATAGAAGATTGGAAAAACGTTGCCTGGTCTAATGAGTCTCGATTTCTGCTGCGACATTCGGATGAAAGGGTCAGAATTTGGCAACGTTGGCAACAACATGAAAGCATCCATCCTGCCTTGTATCAACGGTTCAGGATAGTGGTGGTGGTGTAATGGTGTGCGGGATATTTTCTCGGCACACTTTGGGACCATTAGTACCAATTAAGCATTGTGTCAATGCCACAGCCTACCTGAGTATTGTTGTTGGCCATGTCCATCCCTTTATGACCACAGTGTACCCATCTTCTGATGGCTACTCATCTCAGACTGGTTTCTTGAGTTCTCTGTACTCAAATGGCCTCCACAGTCACCAGAGCTCAATCCAATAGAGCACCTTTGGGATGTGGTGGAACGGGAAATTTGCATCATGGTTGTGCAGCAGACAAATCTGCAGCAACTGCGTGACGCTATCATACCAAAATATCTGAGGAATATTTCCAGTACCTTTTTGAATCTATGCCATGAAGCATTAAGGCAGTTCTGAAGGCAAAAGAGGGTCCTACCCAGTACTTTTAAGGTGTACCTTAAAAAGTGTGCCGGTGAGTGAAGTCACAAAATAATATTTTTATATTGCCAATTACTGTAAAGACTTAAGTATTATATTTTAAATAATATTTCAAATTTACCTCCGGGTGCTCCGGTTTTCCCCACAGTCCAAAGACATGCGGTACAGGTGAATTGGGTAAGCTAAATTGTCTGCAATGTATGAGTGTGAATGAGTGTGTGTGGATGTTTCCCAGAGATGGGTTGTGGCTGTAAGGGCATTCGCTGCGTAAAAATGTGCTGGATAAGTTGGCGGTTCATTCCGCTGTGGTGACCCCGGATTAATAAAGGGACTAAGCCGAAAAAAAAAAGTGCATTATCTTATGCTTATGACTTATGGTAGCTATGGCTGTGACTAAGAAAGCCACAGTACTCTTGCTGATAATTGGTAATACATAACACACATAATATTTGCTTCTCTCAGGGAAAAAATCCCTCAATGCACCATGAAAACAATTTCTTAAATAGAAGATCACAACAGCGTAAATTTATCAAATTTAACTCTATGTAATTTCGGTCTAACAGATTTAATTTAGTCTGACACAACCAACAAATTGCATTTGGTATGGCAGCTCAGATTCATGAAGGAATTTAGATTATCAATCAACAATCCACGGGGGGCTCAGTCAAAGTGTAGAAGCCGTTTACATTTCCTCAGTGCACTGTGATAAAGCGTGAAGGACTTGGAAATAAACTAGATATTGGTGTAGAGGAGCTTTCAGAACTTCACTTTTCTGGGTCATTTTTCTGTGACAGTGATTTTTGAAGTCGACATGTTAGTTTGCTACAATAAAAAAAACATTATTCACGCATATCCACATCTGACAACTAAAAAGGCTTAATGTTTTTTATGTCCTCATTTTGAATGGTGCAGGGTATCTGCTTTTTGGTTGTAAGGACACAACCAAATGCAGTTTATGGTACATCGCAATGCAGAAGAGAACAAATCTGTGTTGGTTTAACAGATCTTAAGCAGTTGTGACATGTTTTCTGACGTCATTTGACACTGTAGCGTAATATGGCGTGGGATGTAATAATAATAATAATTCCTTATATTTATATAGCGCTTTTCTAGACACTCAAAGCGCTTTACACATTGGGGGAATCTCCTCATCCACCACCAGTGTGCAGCATCCACCTGTATGATGCGACGACAGCGCTTTTTGTTGCCAAACCGCACATCACACACTAGCTGATTGGTGGAGAGGAGACAGAGTGATGAAGCCAATTATGATATAGGGAGGGTTAGGAGGCCATGATGGACATCCTGGAATTTTTAATGACCACAGAGAGTCAGGACCTCAGTTTAACATCTCATCCGAAAGACGGAGCTCACTGAGCAGTATAGAGTCCCCGTCACTATACTGGGGCGTTAGGACCCACACAGACCGCAGGTTGGGCGCCCCTGCTGGCCTCACTAACACCATTTCCGGCAACCTAGCTTTCCCATGTGGTCTCCCATCCAGGTACTGGGTACTAACCGGGCGCAGCTGTGCTTAACTTCAGTAGGTGACCATGTGAGAGTTGCAGAGAGCTTGGTGAGATGCAATTATGAGATGCTTATATGAGTAGCGTACTACGATGAAGAAGGTGACACGCAAATGCGAGTAAATAAATATGCTCTAAAAAGACAATTTATTAATTGACTGCAATTGGTAATAATAATTGCATGTTGTTTTCTCTGCGCTCAGAAATCCCTCCGTCTGACTTCTTGGAAGTATTGATCTACTTTTTTCACAGCTTATAGCACTTAAAGGATGGTTCACACACAAATTGTTTAGATAAATATTCAATAAGGTGAACGTTAACTCGATGTGTAATTGACCGTTTAAAGGCATAGTTGTTCAAAAAAAATGAAACTTCTGTCATTTACTCAATATTTACTTGCTTCAAACCTTTGAGTTATTTTCTTCTGTTAAACACAAAATAAGATATTAAGAAGAAAACTAAAAACCTCTAACCATTGACTTCCATAGTAGGAAAAACTGATACTATGGAGGTCAGTGGTTACAGGTTTTCAGCAGTCTTTAATTTCTTCTTTTGTGTTTAACAAGAAAGAAACTCATAAAGGTTTAAAACAAGTAATGGGTAAGTAAATAATGACTCGAACTGTCATTTTTTTTAAACATTCATTCCCTGCTTCTGTCTGATCACTTTTGTAGCTTAAGAATAATTCTGTTTTTAATGTATTAAAAAAAGACTATCTCTGTGTTGTTTTACGTTTGAGTTATACATGTTTGCAGTGCTGTTGTATTTGAATGCTACTATTAGAAATGCCATCTCCCACCTAACCTCCACCCCCACAAAAATAAAAACAATAAAAATAAAATAAAATCAGCCCTCCTCAACAGAAAATCTGTTTGTGTATTTGCACTATTTCTATATCTGTCTCAATGGCAGCTTTAACCTTTGAGCCTCCTTTTCCCCTTGTTTATAGCTGTCATATCAGGCAGCATTTGTGTTATGACGTGTTCGTTATAATGCATCATTGAGTCATTGCATGTGAAATTGTGAGCCACACCCAGAATCCTCTTTAATCTTGCTTGAACAGATTAGAATATTAGTTAAGCCATTAATGTGCAGGAACATGTTTTGTTAAATATGCTATGCACTGCTTTTTTCTCAGACAATTTTTCTCTTTTCTTTTCTTTTCTTTTTTTTTTTAGGGAAATACCTGTTGCCATATGCTCAGCAGTCATGGTCAGCCTCAAGCTCGGAGACCACCAACCTTGTGCGCATGCGGTCACAGACCTTGGGAAAATCTGCACCTTCTCTCACAGCCAGCCTGGTAAGTACAGTTTAACCTGAAAAAATTAAAAGTAAACATCAAATAATGTGGTAAATTCTCAGCTCAAACACTAGGGAGCACTGCTGTATTACAGACACATAATAAAGCATTTCATTTATAAAGAACACTTTCATTTCTATACAATAGACATGCTGTATGTTTGCTTTTCAGCCGTTTTCATTCATTTGGAAGTGTTTTCCGTCTTCTAAGCACAATATACACTTTTAAATAGGAGAGAAATTCTTATGGACTAATTATAATAATGAACATGTTTAAACTAACCGGGGGAAAGGAACAATACAAATTTACATTTACTTCTATTAATTTAGTAGATACTTCCATCCCAAGCTATTTACAAATGAGGGTTAATACTGTAACAAGCTATTCATTTATAGAGAATCAAGTAATGCACTAAAACAACATTTCAGCCCCATATTCCTCCAATTTTGAGGCGTAATTTGAACCGAGATCATCAGAATTACATTTAACACATTACTTTTGGTTTGTGTTGAGCTGAATGCTGTGAAAAATATATCCGGAGAAACTGCCATGTCCTATTTGCTTCTCCTGAGCCGTTGCAAACAGTAGTCCTGGTTCCATGTTGGGCAACTGATTGAAATTAATGACCACAGAGAACAGGGTCAATGCTGCAACAAACAGAATGTCATTTACTTAGCAACTGTATCCGATCTGATTTCACAAGGGGGGGCTCCTGAGTCTCTCTCGCTCACCCCCTGTTGAAATAAGCAGCCTTTGGCCAGCTGAGCTAACCATTAAAAAAACAAACAAACATATCTATGGTTTTCAAGGAACAGGTACTGTATGCTGCGTAGGGGATGGGGATTCAAGAACCAATAAAACAAAAATAAAATGTAAAATAAAGTATGTTGTTTCAGGGCGTGATGGTGACAACGTCATATCAGCTTTTGTAATGATATGCTGAAAAGTTAATGAAATATGGCAGGTTACTACAAAAATCAAAGTGGCCTAAATGGCTCACATGGAAATATTTTATGCTGTTCAATTCATTAAGGCATACTGAATTTAATGAGACCAATCTTATCATTTACAGTGGATACGGAAAGTATTTTTCACTTATTGTTGTATTGGAGCCTTTTTTTTCTTAATGTACACAGCACCCCATATTGACAGACACACAGAATTGTTGACATTTTTGCAGATTTATTAAAAAAGAAAAACTCAAATATCACATGGTCCTCCTACAGCAGGGGTGTCCAAACACGGTTCTGGAGGGCTGGTATTCTTGAGAGTTGAGCTCCAACCCTAATCAAACATACCTAAACCAGCTGATTAAGCTCTTACTAGATATACTAGAAACTTCCTAGCAGGCGTGTTGAAGTACGTTAAATCTAAACTCAGGACACCAGCCCTTCAGGACTGAGTTTGGACACCCCTGTCCTACAGTAAGTATTTAGACCCTACGCTGTGACACTCATTTATTTAACTCCGCCTATTTTTTCTGTTCATCCTTGAGATGGTTCTAGACCTTCATTTGAGTCCAGCTGTGTTTGATTATACTGATTGGACTTGATTAGGAAAGCCACACACATGTCTGTATAAGACCTTACCTGTCCAATACAGTCCAAACAGTGAAGCTTGGGGGTGGCAGCATCATAGTGAGGGGGTGCTGCAGGGACAGGACCACTGGTTGCAATAGAGAGAAAGATGAATGGGTTCTACGGAGTGCTCAGGACCTCAGACTGGGCTGAAGGTTTACCTAAGACTATAGAATACACAAGACATGTCACTCGTATCTTTCTGAATAGGGAAAAGTGTAACGGTCAATATAGTGAATAAACCCCTCTCACTAGAACAGGTGCCAATCATCGACCACTATATGCACTGTTAAAAAATACAGGGTTCCACACAATTCATTCATGTTGTCCCAACACAAATTAAGTTAACTTAACACTTTTAGTATGAGTGATTGAGCGTCTACATTTAATGATGTTAAAGAGGGTTAACATGTATTAAATAGATTCTAAACCTTACCGTTTCGTGAGTGAGTGCATATTCTGTGCTTCTGAATGGCTGTATTTAAATTTCTGTCGTGTTTCATCTAGTACAAACAGCCAAATTGCTCATCACTGCATATCTCGTCACAAAGTGTGTTGTTAGGACACCCTGTTGCAATGTAAACTGCTCATCTAATGTTCATGTTCATAATATTTATATCATTTGCTAATAAATAGCCTCATGTGGAACTGAATCTGTCTCATTTCGACGTCTGATACTGTCCGGACGTCGCATTTTTGGTCACGGACGCATGCTTTCAGAGTCTTTCTGAATGAATGAATGAAATAAACAGTTTTTCAACAAGGCAACTCGGAGTGCTGAAATATAATTGGCTAAACTGGCATTGTGCAGGTTAAATTTACCTAAACAAAGACAGCGTTCCATATTTTCAAAGCAGAATATCTGACTTCAGCATTGTTTTTCAGTTAAACAAGTATGTTCACTTGGGATGTTTCTTAAATATCTGCACACATATTATGGTGTTTTTATGCTTTAGAAGAGTCAAAAACTTACATACAGCAACTTTAATATCTAACTTGACAGAACTGGAGAGGATCTGCAAGGTGGAATGGCGTTGGTGGACATGGAGTTTCCCAAAAAACTCATGGCTGTATTAGATCAAAAGGGTTCTTCCACTAAATACTGAGCAAAGGGTTTGAATATTTAGGACCATGTGATATTTCAGTTTTTCTTCTTTTTCTTTTTTAAATCTGGAAAAATTCCGAAATCACCAATTATCATACTTAATTAGTCGGAAGAGGAAAAGTGATCAGAGTTATTGTTTTGTGGGTTTGAGATGCCAAAAATGCCAACTAATGTTTGCTTCTGCATGAAATTACCTATTTCTATATTGATTTAGATATTTAATTAAAAACAAATGTTAAAAAATTGAGCAGTGCTTGTCTGTGTAAACTATTATGAATAAAAATTAGAGAAATACATTATAATAACAAAAAATAACAATATACAGTCACTGCAAAAAGTGTTCTTTCAAGCAAAAATTACACATTTTTTCTCGTTTTTTTTATTTCAATATAAAAACAATACAAAGTGCTAGCAAACACAATATATATGTGCGATGTAATGGGGAAAATATATAAAATTTTATTTTATTTATCTGTGTACTCATATGAGCTGTAGCTTTTTCAGAAAGGGTTATTATTGTAATTTTGTGTTTGGTTTAATTTCAGCTGCTTTGATTTATCAGAATGTTGACATAACCCTGTTTTCAGATCAGCCTGTCTGAAGAAAAAAAAAGTATAAATAAATAAATAATAAAAAAAACAAACTATCAATTAACACAAACACACGCACACAGACACATTACAGGCAATTCCTGTGCTATCTTTTTGGATGTTTCCCCTCCTACAAAACACAAAGGGAAGAAGTATGTCTTAAGAATGTTAACACTGTTTAGTGAAAACGAGTGCCTGTGGAGTAGGCCGACAGTTCATATGTGACCTTGGAAAGATATTCCTCACACACAGAGGGAGCTTATCTGTTTTCCCTTTGTAAACCACATGTGGAGGGTATATGGGTTTTTGCTTTGGTTTGGTTAGATATTCAGGAACTTTGTAAACCGTATGCGTCATTGGAGACTAGATTGTTGGGATTAGATAAAATTGATTTGTTGATCATGGGAGATATCCCTATCAAGGGATTTTCTGTTTACAATGCTTCTATGACACTTTTCTTTGTCATTTCTATATTTTCTTCTCAGTTCTTTTCACAGAAAGTGTCTGTTTGTCTGTAAAATAAATAAATGAATAGTATAGATATAGTTTCACTTTTAACTTCACTAATGTCCATTAAACATTCTCTTCCAAATGATCAAATGATTATACTGTATAAATGACTACAGTTTCAAGCATTTACAATACATGAACATACAACATCAAATATTATTTATTTATTTATACTTACAGCTGTGAGTAAAAGAACCAAACTGAAGCCTTTCTTCAATGACCTTCATTTGATCTACTTTTAGTAGAAACCATTGTTATGCATTCAAAGTCTGCTGTTTTCATTTTAATAAGTTTTATGGCAATGACATTAAATGCTTATGTTTGTGTGTTTGTGTGTGTGCGCGCGTGCTTGGATGATTGGATCAAATTACATTTTCAGTGATTTAACAATTGCAGTTCTGCCCTGGACCTCACACAAAACTGTTGTATTCTGCCTAATAGGACTGTTATTGCACATCATCATTTGGATTTTTTATTTATTTATTTTTTTTTAGTAATAATGTTTACATTTCATATCCAAATTGTATGTTCCAAAATCAAGTAAAAAGAAATTTGGCACACCGCCACTTTAGCTCTCAAAAAAGTTTATTGTAACAACTTTTCGACCTACAGTTGAAGTCAGAATTATTAGTCCCCCTAAATTATAAGTCCCCCTGTTTATTTTTTCCCCAATTTCTGTTTAACGGAGAAATTTTTTCAACACATTTCTAAACATAATAGTTTTAATAACTCCTTTCTAATAACTGATTTATTTTATCTTTGGCATGATGACAGTAAATAATATTTGACTAGTTATTTTTTAAGACACTTCTATACAGCTTAAAGTGACATTTAAAGGTTTACCTAGGTTAATTAGGTTAACTAGGCAGGTTAGGGTAATTAGGCAAGTTATTGTATAATGATGGTTTGTTCTGTAGACTATCGAAAAAACATATAGCTTAAAGGGGCTAATAATTTCGACTTTAATGTTTGTTTTTTTTTATTAAAATCTTATTTTATTCTAGCCTAAGTAAATAAAAAAAATAAGACTCTTTCCCGAAGAAAAAATATTATCAGACATACTGTAACAATTTTCTTGCTCTGTTAAATATAATTTGGGAAATATTTAAAAAGAAAAAAATTCAAAAGAGGCTAATAATTCTGACTTCAACTGTACATTGTCTTCATCAGGTTAAAGACCAAAACAGAATGACTCAAAAAATAGTCAAGCTCTACACACCACACCTACAAACAATAATCACACCAACCAATCAACCAACAAGCCAGTAAACAAGGGGAAAAAACACAGAATACATATCACAATATGAGATGCATACATACAATTACAAAAAAGATTTCAAATCAAAACCCAAATTTAAACCCCTCAGAGACAAATTATTCAGTGTGTAAATGTAAAACGCTTCCTTCTGTTAATATACCCACCCTTTCTTGAAACCTTCACTTGTTCAATGCCAATATATCGTAATGTAGAAAGGTTATGTTTCAATGCATTAAAATGAAGAGAAATAGGATTTCGTTGATCGTTTAATTGTATATTACTTCTGTGTTCAGCAATTTGTGTTTTTAAACACCATGTTGTTTTACCAATGTAAGCTAAACCACAAGGACATTAATTCATATAGATCACATTTTTTGTATTGCAAGACATCACACCTTTAATCTACAACTGCTTACCTGAATTGGGGTGACAAAAAAACTGACATTTAGTTGTAAAGTTACACTGCGCACATTGACCACTTCTATAATTATTTTCAGGAATTGAGAAAGGATTATCAGAACGTTCAGAACCTCAATCTGCTCTCACTAACATTTGTCACAAGTTTGAGGCTCGTTTAAAAACAATTCGCAGAGGATCTTTACAACAGTTTCTCATAATAGGATCTGAATTTAAAATATTCCAGTGTCTTCATACTATATTTGCAAACACATTACTTAAAGCCAAATACTAAATAATACAAGAAATCTGTGTATTTGATGGTTTTGGTGATTTTCGAAAACCAAGTGAGACATATATAGTACAGTTGAAGTCAGAATTATTAGCCTCCCTGTTTTTTTTTTTCCCCCAATATCTGTTTAACGGAGAGAATATTTTTCCAACACATTTCTAAACATAATAGTTTTAATACCTCATCTCTTATAACTGATTTATTTTATCTTTGCCATGATGACAGTAAATAATATTTTACCAAATATTTTTCAAGACACTTCTATACAGCTTAAAGTGACATTTATGGCTCGGTTCCACTGACTGGTACGGTACGGGTCGTTACACTTTTATGGCCGTTTCCACTGTCAAAAGGCGTACCAAACCGAACAGTACCGTGGCACTTTTTCAGCACCCTTTCGAAAGGGTACCAAACACGAGAAAGGGTACCAAAAGGGTCCCAAAGGCAGAGCTAGACGCGCAGCTGAACGCTATTGGTTTACAAAGATACGTCACGAGCTCACGCAACAAGCCAGAATGAAAACAACGAAGCCGCCATGTTTTCATACACAGCCGAGAGATTATATATATCCATATAATAACATATAATAACGAGCCCTGTTCGATCTGGGCTCAAATTAACATTGTCGTCGTCTTGATGAACAGCCACAAAGCAAAAAAAAAGAGCAGATTTTACCCTGTGCCCCGTAGTTTTTTACGAGCCAGTCTGAAGCGCGAGTGTTTTGTTTTTTGTTTGCTTGCGCTCGTCACGTTTCTTTATTTGAAATAACAAACTTCTTGAGCTGACAAACTTCTACAGCGTACGGTAGACATTTTCTCAAGCGAAAATGACGTTGACTGCAACTTTGTCGTACACCACGCTCACCAAAAGAGTACCATTGGTACCCTTTTAGCAGTGAAAACGCAAGCCTGATAAAGGTGACCCGTACCGACCCGTACCGTACCGGACTGTACCAGTCAGTGGAAATGAGCCATTAAAGGCTAAACTAGGTTAATTAGGTTAACTAGGCAGGTTATGGTAATGAGGAAAGTTAGTGTATAAAGATGGTTTGTTCTATAGACAATCTTAAAAATCTATACAGTATAGCTTAAAGGGGCTAATAATTTTGACCTTTAAAATGTTTTTAAAAAAATTTAAAACAGCTTTTATTATAGCCAAAATAAAACAAATAAAACTTTCTCCAGAAGAAAAAAAATACTATCAGACATACTGTGAAAACTTCCTTGCTCTGTTAAACATCATTTTGGAAATATTTAAAAAAGAAAAAAAAAATTGAAGGAGGGCTAATAATTCTGACTTCAACTGTATGTGTGTATATGTTAAATCACTACCTGCCTGAAATATAAGCACTGATGCACAAACATCTCACCTTCCAACTAACATGTATAAATGTGTTCAAGCTGCCTATTTGACAACCTCTCTCAATTTTTATACTAGAGGTTTTGTGCTCCATAAATCAAGTCGTCCCAGCGGACCTTACACCGTCATTTCTGAAGCTGCATGAATTATGCAATTTATTAGAAAGATTTTGAATTGACTCTTTGCTCTATTGGCAGGTTCGCTCAGGGCGATTGTGGGTTTTATTAGTATCCAGCAGCAGTCATTCAGGGTGGAATACAAATGATGACTACAAAGGAATTATTTATTCATTATGACACTGCAGGAGTCACTGGAGTTAAAGTTCCCCAGCGGACATTTTCATCGGTTCCCATAAGTCCTTTCTGAACGTTAAATTGATGCATAGATATAAGCATATCCAACTATCCCTATATTCAACACAAATGCCTACAGTAGTTTCAGCCAATGTAGCATGGTGATTAGAGTAAGTAAATTGTACTTTCATTCATTCATTTTCTTTTCGGCTTAGTCCCTTTATTAATCTGGGGTCGCCACAGCGGAATAAACCACCAACTTATCCAGCATTTGTTTTACGCAGTGGATGCCCTTCCAGCCGCAACCCATCTCTGGGAAGCATCCATGCACACTCATCCACACTCATACACTACAGACAATTTGGACAATTTACCTGTACTGCATGTCTTTGGACTGTGGGGGAAACCGGAGCACCCGGAGGATACCCACGCGAACGGAGGAAGAACATGCAAACTCCACATAGAAACGCCAACTGACCCAGCCGAGGCTCGAACCAGCGACCTTCTTGCTGTGAGGCGACAGCACTACCTACTGCACCACTGCGTCACCCTAAATTGTACTTTATATAATCTAATGCTAAATTAAAATACTGTATGATCTCGTTCCAAATTCCATGGTTTTATTGTAGTACTTTAACAGAAAGTACTGATACACTGGTAAATACAATTCTGGTTGTGGCTAATTAAAGGATAATCTTACACAATATTCCCAAAAGCTTTGGGACACCCCTCCTAATCATTTAATTCAAGCTTTTAAATCATTTATATGGCCAGAAGTGCTTCTACAAACATTTGTGAACAAAAAAAGGATTGCTTTTAGGAGCTCAGTCAATAGGTTGGCACTTGTGCTATACTGCAAGTCTATTGTGAAATATCCTCACTACTAAATATACCAAAGCCAACTGTTAGTGGTATTATAACAAAGTGGAAGCAATTGGGTACAACAGCAACTCCGCCACAACCTGAGAGTGTACATCTGTACATGCTGAACTTTTGTAATTGTAAATAGCTACTAGGAGTGTTTAGTTCATGTACCCAAATGATGTGTATGTTCAATTCAGTTCATCTTTATTTCTCTTATTCATCTTTATTTCTCAATTTACAATGTAGATTGTGTCAAAGCAGCTTAACATAGAAGATTATAGTAAATTGAAACTGTGTCAGTTCAGTTTTCACAGTTAAAGTTCAGTTTAGTTTAGTTCAGTGTGGTTTAATATTTACTGCTGAAAGTCCAAACACTGAAGAGCAAATCTATTGATGCGCAGCACCACAAGTTCCAAACCATGCAAGCCAGTGGCGACATCTGCGAGGAACAAACTTCACCAATTGACGAAAGTGAAGGAAAAAAAACCTCAAGAGAAACCAGGCTCAGTTAGGCAGGACCATTTCTTCTCTGGCCAAACTTCTTGTGCAGAGCTGCAGTCTAGGCTCTGGAGGCTGGAGAAAGCTGGGACGTCCATCGTGGAGATGCTGCAGGTGGGAGAGGTCACCGGCTGGTGTACAGGCTGGCCCTTCAGGATCGATGCGGAGACTCGTCTGTCACTGGGGTCTTACAGGAATCAGCCTCATGCTCTCCATGACCACCACAGCAGCTGCTCAGGATACGGCCTGGTCCAGGATTATGGAAACCTCAGGAATAATAAAAACAGACAAACGCAGACAGACAACATAAGCGCAGATGCCGTTCAAATTTTAATGTCTTTTTGGGAAGTGTTCTTGGCTCCGGTTGCCCTAAATAATGCAGACTAACAATCCTTTCGAGAATTTGGATATCAAAAGCATTTGTGTTTTATGTGTATGCTAATGCAAAAAGATGTCAATCAATTGTCCAGAATTAATTGAGTGTAGTGGACGTCAGGGGCTATAATAAACCAGGAGCTCCCTCAAATACTGGGGAGCTAAGCTGCTAAGGGCTTTGTAGGTAGTCAAAATTGTTAGATGTATACAATTTTTAATAAGGAACCAATGCAATAATGAAAGAGCTGGAGTAATATGATCATAATTATTTGTTCTAGAAAGCACTCTAGCAGCTGCATTTTGAACTAGCTGAAGTCTGTTAGAGTTTGTTAATTATTTTGTATAGTCAGTTCAGTTGTGCCAGTCACTGGAGTTAGGCAGAGAAAGACTACTGATTGTGTCTTTGAATTTTAAAATGTGATATGCAGTGCTCAGGAATGTTTTTAAGCACCTTCTCCGCCATGTTGCAGCTGTATAAAGAAGTTTGCAACACTTGCTTCACCTACTTCAGGTTCTTGTTGTTAGTCCTCTGCTTTGGAACTGACATTGATGAGTGGTGCTGCATGTAAAAGTTACAGTACTTTTAACTTGACACAACATCTAAAAATGCAGCTCTCATGTGGAAAACACAATGGAAAAGTAGCACATTTTAATGGAGTAAAATGTTCTGGGTGAATCGACCCTAATCCCGTCAGCTTTTAAGCTGTCTTTTAGATGTGAGAGCAGACAATATTTATTCATGTATTATTTAAGTGTTTATTAAAAGTGTTTGAGCCACCTTGCTACTGTAGCTATGTTTCCATCCACCTATTGTTATGCACATTTTGGATATGTGCATAAAAAATGATTGATAAAAACACCAAGATGTGCATTAATTTTAAAAAAGCACATAAAATAAATATGAGCATAACCGAGTAGGATTCATTAAGAAAAGATGCACATAAACAATGGTAGAAACACTTTTACTGAACAAATTCCAGTATGTGCATTAAAAAAGGTCATGTGATTTTGTTATAAGAGATCATGTGATGATAAAAATGTGTGTGAAAGAAAAAAAAACAGCAGGCTGAGCACATTGTAAAACATCTGAAATTTTGTTCTGGGTATTCTCAAACGCCTTAACCATTTCAGTAGCAGTGTTATTATATTATTAATTACCTCCAGAATTGTCAAGAGTCCCACCTTCAAATGCCACCACGCTTTCATTGCGTGTCGGCATACTGCCTTCTAGGAAGTCATTTATTAAATAAAGAAAAAATTCATGCAGCTTCTCCTACCTCAGCTAATTCCGTTTTTACTTTTCATATTTGGTGCCTGTAAATCAGTAAGTGATGATTTTGTAACACTGCTTTATTCGCATGTCTTATATGCAACATTCCAGTTATGCTCATAAATTAAATTTGCATATTTGAATGGAAACATAGCTTCTGTGCCATTTGATTTGTACATAAGCCAGTCTGTGGTTTCTTTTCTAAACACACTCACAAGAGCAGTTATTAAACTCGAATTGTCCACTGCACCTGCTGTTACATTAACAACAGATGGACACACTTCCTGTTAGCATTTTCATTGAAAGAGGCTTCACTTTTGTAGCTTATTGAGTTCTAAATCAATGCACACTTAATGTTTTTCTGTTTTAAGAGAGGGTTGAGCTTAACCTTTACGTTTAATACACAGTCTTTATAAGTAAATTATAATAAACATAAAATTATTCATTATTTGTTCTTTCATATCACAAGAAGGTTATCAGGTCTATAGCTGATTGTAGCGAAAAAGCTTCTACCTCCTCAGAATAAACAGAAAAGCAAGTGCTGGGGATTTTTTTTGTACCGAACCTGTATCCAACTGACTTGTGTATCTTCACACCACTAATCTTCACATGGGCTTCAGATTAGCTCAAGTACAGTGCAAAGAAAACTTTATGAAATGGATTTATATTGCTAAACAGCTGCATTCTGCAAAGTTCAATGTGAGGCATGCTGCCACTGGACAGAGCAGTGGAGATGTGTTCTCTAGAGTGATGAATATCGCTTCTCTCTCTGGAAATCTGATGGTGAAGTCTGAGTTTGTTGGTTGCCAGAAGAACGGTGCTTGCATCTAAATGAAACCTTAAAATCGAGGGGTCAAGGGGATGCCCATGAAGCTTCCTTCGTTCAGTTGAAGTAGAATGGACGTTAAAATGGTGGCAGGGATTCCCTCAGGGTAAGGGGTTAGGGTTGTTTGCAAGTGAGCGTCTAAAAATGGAGTGGAACGCAGCCCGCTTTATTCACACTTTGCTGAACTATCGAACACCAAGGGCAAACCTGATGGTCACCACAGAGCACCTGCAGTATGAGTTGCATTTCCATATCGAATCATTACTATATACACGTTGGCCACATAGTTGTCTTGTGGGATTACACCAATAATGTTTTTTCCTCATATTTTGTATACAGTTGAAGTCAGAATTATTAGCCCCCCTGTTTATTTTTTCCCCAATTTCTGTTTAAAGGGAAGAAGATTTTTTCAACACATTTCTAAACATAATAGTTTTAATAACTTATCTCTAATATTTTACTAGATATTTTTCAAGCCCCTAGTATTCAGCTTTAAGTGACATTTAAAGGCTTAACTAGGTTAACTAGGCAGGTTAGGGTAATTAGGCAAGTAATTGTATAACGATGGTTTGTTCTGTAGACTATCGCAAAAAAAAAAAAAAAGGTTCTTAAAAAATTTTAAACTGCTTTTGTTCTAGCCGAAATGAAACAAATAAGAAAAAATATTATCAGACATACTGTGGAAATGTCCTTGCTCTGTTAAACATCAATTAAAATATATAAAAAAAAAAGAGAAAAAATTCAAAGGGGGGCTAATAATTCTGACTTCAACTGTATGTTATTCTAGGGTACAGGCTTTAAGTAAAAGTGACTAGATTTCTGTGAAGCTAGCAGTCATACACAAGCATTTAATCTAGTCATAGCACATCAGAATGCAAAGTGTGAGATATAAATTAATGTAATTTATTTGCATAAAAAAAAATTTAAATTTTTTTTTTCGAAAAAGCATAAGTCTGTTTAAATGTATCTTTTGATAGTTTAACATGCATATTGTGAAATTTGTTCTGTATGCTTGTTGCTATTCATACAAGTTAACATTGTTGAAGTTGCCATATACTGCATTGATTCAAAAAGTTGAATTGTACTCTGTTTTTTTGTACTCCATTCATTCATTCATTCATTCATTCATTCATTTTCTTTTCAGCTTAGTCCCTTTATTTGTCAGGGGTCACCACAGCGGAATGAACAGCCAACTTATCTAGCATATGCATTTACGCAACCCATCCTGGGAAACATTCATACACACACACACACACACACACACACACACACTCATACACTACGGTCAATTTTAGCATACCCAATTCACCTATACCACATGTCTTTGGACTTGTGGGGGAAACCGGAGCACCCGGAGGAAACCCACGCAAACACAGAGAACATGCAAACTTCACAAAGAAATGCCAACTGACCCAGCGGAGGCTCAAACCAGAGATGTTCTTTCTGTGAGGCAAACATTCTACCCACTGCGTCGCCTTTTTTTGTACTGGCTTAGGCAAGTTAAAAAAACAAAACAGAAATGGTCTTACAGTATATGTTTATTTATTACACCATAAAATACCTCTAGTATTCAAAGGAGTCCTTATTTGGAAAGGTCATGAATATTAATAAGCTCTGCTCTGATGTAGTCTTTAGTCTAGAATTATTTGGGCCCAATTCTCTACCCCTTAGCCCTTCACCTTACCGCTACCCCTCGTTTTGCGCATTCCCGTGAAGGGGTAGGGGTTTCCCAGTTCTCTTTAGCTTGAAGGCGTAGGGCTAAGGTCTATTTTTGTACCCCTACCCCTTCCCCTTGGCCCTTACATCCGGGGGTAAAGGAAGGGCTTCAAAACTTAGCCCTAAGAATTGGGACAGCACTTCAACACCTGCACACTTCATCATATGTCATCGCGATCACTTGCTTCATATGAGATCAGACGATCGCGACTGCTGTAGTTATTCCAGTTGTGTTATTTTTTGGTATTTATCTTCAGGAAATCACTGAAGGCATATATTATGTTATCATAATGATCTAATGTGGCAATAAGATCGTAACAGTCATGAATATATTCAAACATATGTTTGTTTGTCATAAAATTTGTAATAATGACAAAAAATACTAATGTGTGGCTCTCCTTACTTCCGGGTTCAGCAATACTGGCGTTGTGGCAGGTAAATTCTGAGAAATTTTCTTACCCCTTGGTTTCAAGTGTACTCCTGAAAAATCTTTGTTCGAAGGGGTGTATACCCCTTGCCCTTAGCCCTACGCCTTTAAGCTAAAGAGAATTGGGACACCACTACCCCTTGACGTGAACGTGCAAAACAAGGGGTAAGGGGAAGGACTAAGGGGTAAAATTGGGATTGGGCCTTAATATATATTTATGACAGCGTTCATGTTTTACCGTCATGCTTTTATAAAAAAAACAAAAAACTAAAATAAAAAATGCTAAATCTATAATCCACAATAATAACTCCTGTACAGCAGTCCCACAACATTCTGACACCCGATGACACTCGAATACCCTGTCAGAAAAGTCTAGTGGCTGAGAATGAGCTTTTTACAATGTCTGCTATAATGTTAATGTTGTTTTTGGTGTGTTTACATAGATGAATACGGCCACTGTGTAAATACGCAGTATAGTTACAATCTTATTGCCACATTAGATCATTATTATAACATATATGCCTTCAGTGATTTCCTGAAGATAAATACCAAAAAATAAAGCAACTGGAAAAACTACAGCAATTGAAATCGTCTGATCTCATATAAAGCAAGAGATCGCAATGACATCTGTTGACGTGTGCAGGTGCTGTAGTGCTGTCCCAATTAAAGCCCTTCACACTCTTTTTCAAGGGCCAAGGGTAGGGCTAGGGGTACAAAAATAAAATTGGTATTGGGCCTTGATGTAGTTTTTATACCCCTAGAATGTGTATGTGAAGTTTCAGCTCAAAATACCACACAAATAATTTTTTATAACTGTCTGAAACGGCCCCTTTTAGGACATTATTGACCTTATTTGGAATGATTGTGAATATTAATGAGCTCTGCTCTGATGCAGCTCACAGTGCTTACTCTTTCACAGGCTTTCTCTCTAAATTATAAGTAGACATGACAAAAGAGACAGTCACGTATTGTTTATTTTTAAACTTTAATGTGAATGTAAACGCAGTTAGGAATTAATATCAACCTCTGCATGAACAAAATATGTTTAATAAAGTGTATTGTGGTTGTTTAACTTCAGAGAAATCAGTTTTTAATACAACTTTTAATACAAACAATTTAATATAATTTTTAATAGTTTTTAAATAAAAGAGGAAAATGATCATTGTTATAATCTCAAAGTGCAGCCTGGAGCATGCATATTAATGATCACATGTGCAACGTATCAGTCCTTTTACTGCTGATCTCCTGACAACATGGCTGCTTATCAGGTCCAAATGGCGTAAATTACATTAAAATCTAAAGTTAAGGAATGCCCTGTGACCAACACAACATTCTGTATTGTGTTCTGATTGGCCTGTTTTTCACTGGGCTTTTACACTTGCAGAATTTACATAATAATGAGGAAACAATGGGGTTTGAGGCTCATGGGAGCTCATGCTGTATAGCACCTGATTATAAAGTGCTCTGGGTCAAAATGGCTTTTTTGACAGAAAATAAACAGGTAAAAATGGTTGACATAAAAGAAACATTATATTTACATTCAGAGGTATGTGCACTTTGCACACGTGTTGCATGCTTGACATTTAAGTGAATTGGATTGTCACACTAATATGATTTAAAAATATAATATAATATAATATAACATTACATGATATAATACACAGTGCCTTTTACAAATTTCCTTGCAAAAAATTGACCTAAAGATTTTCAGTGGTGCTATATGACTTTAGCTCTAGCCAGTATTTCATCACCTGTGCAAGTTTAGAAGTTAACCACTTTTCCTACCACTTTAATTGTTTGTCTGTTTTCAGTAGTACCAGTGCAAAGTCCTCAAAGAAGGTTACAGACCCTGACTTCATGTGGGTTTGTCCTTTCCTCCACCTCAATCTATTTCTCCCTTCAGCGAGCATTAAAACTCGTCATGGTGTACCACGAAGCACTTGTATTTTCATGCTGATTTTGGACCCGTTGAGCCAAACAAATCTTAGCTAGATCCACTGTAGAAGAGAGCCAAAAATCTGATCTCGGATCAGCATGTTTTAACCTGCTTCTGTCATGGCATCTTGTGTGTCCTGAGCATGATTAAATCTGACAGGAAATCAATACAGCTCCTCCTGGGCAGATATGGTGATAAGACATCATAATCCTGATGTTGAGGCTTTGTGCCCAGAAGACCCTCTTCATTACTTTGCCAGAGATGTCCTTTACCGATAACTGTCTTTTGTTTTAGCTCGTTTTTCTAGAGCCACAACCGCAAGACAGGAGGAATGACATCATCTATGCTGATAGCTTTAAAGGTTGTTCCTTTGTGCTTTTTAAAGGTTGTTCCTTTGTGTTTTTTTGATGACTTTATTAGTCAGGACAGATACTTCTATTAATCATTTGAATTCATTTGCTTAGACCAAGGAATTCTGCACATTCATTTCTTTTTTATATTATCTTTATGAATGAAACAGTCTATGGAAGAATGGACAAAATGTACTTCTGAATAAAAGAACAAACAACATTTGAATGAACAATCAGTTCATAAACAAATTTATGAACGAACAACCAATCTATGAATGAATAGAAAAACAAATGTGTTTAGAAACAATTACAAATAAATGAACAGACAAACTACTTCACAAACTGACGAACAATCAGTTTAGGAATTACCAAACAAACAAATAAATGAATAAATACAAAAATTGACCATTTGCCACCAAGCTTTCTTGATATATTGCATTTGGCATTGAAAACTCACCAATTCAGTTTAATCTTAAATGTTTTAGGTATGACCTGAAGGAACCTCCAGAGTATTGCTGTCCTTTCTTGTCGCATTTTGCATTGGTACATGTATCTGTTTCCTTTGACCTTCAATATAATCTCAGGAGGGTTATGAGAGGTGAAAGCCTCATTTAGTAAACCAGAATTGAATTACAGACAGGCTGCATGTCAGTGTGTACACATGGAGACGGCACTTAAATGGGAACTGTCTTGCTGATGAAGTGGGAGCAGTTGGGATGTTGAACTCTTGACTCACTGGCCCGTTCCATTTTGAAATGGTTTTCTGTTGAAATATCACCGCATTAACCATCAGGTGAAATATGACATTCTTTGTCATATTTTACAACCTTCAAAAAGTTATAAGATGGTATAAGATAGGAACTCAAACTTCCTAATTGAGTTATTTGATATTCCGATTCTCAACTATGTGTAAGTACATGTTTTTCATCATTTAAATATCTAATAATTATTATATTGTTTGACCAATGTTGGGCAATGAAGGCTGTCATGTTAGTCTACACTATGATTGTCTCTGGAAACACATGGAAGTGGCTGTTTAACTGAGGAATAGCGGTAACATTCTAGTTACAAACATGTATCTTATGTGAAAAAAACACTAAATAATTATCATTGCCATCTCCACAGACAGCAGGTATTTTACAATAAAAAAAGTTTTGCTAGTACTTGTGTATTTGAATATCTGAAACCTAAAATTAATGTTAATTGTTTTTTTTTTAGGATAAGCACCTTGTTGTGCCTCAGCATCAGCTATAAGATTTCAACGAAGCAGTTAATAACGCGTGTTCTGAATGGTTTAATGACACCAGTTTGATCATACTCTCTAGTGACCAGTCTAGGCTAATCACATCTGGTGTGAAAAATGATAATGTTGGTACATGAAAGGCTCTATTTTAACAACGTAGGCGCAAAGTCTAAAGCGCAGGGCGCAAAAGCATTAAGAGCATGTGCAAATCCACTTTTGCTATTTTAAGGACAGAAAAATAAACTTTGCGCTGCAGCGCATAGTCTAACAGGGTTGTGCTTATTCTCTTAATGAGTTATGAGAATAAACAAATCAGATTCGTATCTCCCATTCCCTTTAAGAGTCAGTTGCATTGTGCCATGGCTGATTTGCTATTTACATGGCGGACTTTGTCAGTGGAAAAACTGAATGCTTCAATAGGGAGAAAATGGTTAAACAGACCATCTGCAGTGCGAGGATAAAGATTTGTTTATTCTCTGATTTGTTACCTTCTCTATTCGACTTCTTTACTTTGACTTTCTCTTGCTCTCTTTCATGGAAAAGGAAACGGTGTTGTATACTTCACTGAATAAGACATCTATTAGCCTACATAATTCATTTTGTTTTTAAGAGCAAAGATTTGTTTCAAACTATTTCTAAATTTACTTCAAATTTCCAGCAAAAGAATAAATGAACAGTAATAATGAAGTGTGGTCAAAAAACTGAGTTATATCCAAACACACGTGTTATGCCCCATATGCTCCAAAACCTGACAGGTGAACAAATCTAAGCTTGTTTTTAATAAAACAAATATAAATGTGTATTTAATAAATACTACTACTACTACTACTACTAATAATAATAATAACATTATACAAAAGCAAGTTGTTGTGAATAAATTGAAAAAAGCTCTGCGCTGGACTGGCCTATAGTTTCTCAAAATAGCAACATGCCAAAAATGCGCCTTAAAACACGTCTTTTCTAGACCGGAACACCTATGAGTCTACAAAGTGGCGCAAATGGATTTGTCTTTAAACAATGTGGTGGAAAATGGGAAAATTAAGGTTGCTCTGGTCTGAAAATAGCAACACATCGGAGCAAACACGTTTTGCACCTTATTGCGCCGGGTCTACTGTATGATAGGGCCCCTAAATGTTTCAAGATGGCAGTTATAAAAATAAAAAAATAAATGACATGATCAAACCTAATATGAAATCTATGATTTTAGTGTTTGACATGCTCTGAAACTAAACTCATTTTGCAGGAGATATGGTGGCCGTCAGGTTTGCCCTTGGTGTTTGATGTGTCAGTAAAAGCGTGCTGTTATCAGGCCTGGTGGGGCAGACTGTGACTGGAATAGTTTCAGCTCTGTGAAGCAGCATTTTGTGTGTACGTTTGCTCTCTGCATGCCTCTGGCTCATATCCTTGGGCTTCTTACAGACTCAGATGGGCTAGAATGAAGTTCGACCTCACGGGTCACTCAATCAACCTTCACCACAGGCCCCAATGCCCTCACCTCTGAAGCCCCTTTCCACTCCATGCCTCTGTCTCTATCTCTCCATTTCCTTTACACTCTCTTTCACATGTCCATCTTCCATATGGAAGCCTCTTAAGTATCCCACCAACTGAGAACAAAGAGTTCTCACATCCTGTCATGACCGTTGGCCAAAGCCCCCTGCCTCACCTGCAATGACCTCAGCACTGCCCATCTTCTTTGTCCCCATTCCTCATGTTCATCTTCATCAGGCAAGATGCACATTCACTATAAAATACATACAAAGCATCCATTTTGCTCCTAGAACTTCCTTTCAAACAATTCTAATCCTAGGACCTTAGCACCTTTATAGCAAGTTTTTTTTATATATCTGTAATAGAGATATTTCTGTCATCTTTCATTCAGTATACATTTCTATATGTTGATAAGCCAAAACAGTATGACCAGACAAGTAAAGAGAATATTTATATTGCTCCACTCCTTGCAATGCCACATATTAAGGTCTGGATCGATTAGCTAATAAGCAAACAAACATTTTATTTGTTTTATAATCAACATGTTGGTTGCAATAGAAATAGAATTTGCACATTGCATGGTGCATGGTGCAAAGGCCTGTGTGTTTCTCCCAGTGAGCCATGATGGAAATATGGTCTAAGAAGGAATAAACCACAAAACCAGGATGTTGGGCAACAAGAGAAACAAATAACCTATACAGAAACAAAGTATATCCTGTTTTGGGTCACCTTTGTTTCCATAGCACTGTATAAAATGCAGAATGTCAAAGCAGATTTACAGAGATAAACAATTTTGTCAGGTACAAATTTACATCAAACAGTTCCACAAAAATTGTGTTTTTTTTTTTTCTTCATTCTAAAGAGTTTAATAATATGCAGCTCCACTGACCACCACTGAGCAATGGCGACAGTGGCAGAAACCCAAATGACATCATGTGGTGGCAAACAAGAAGAAAACCAGCTCAGTCAGGGAACTAATTCTCATCGTTTCCAGCAAATGAAGACGCAGAGCTGCAGTTTAGCCAGCAGTAGATGATTGTAGCCAGTTCAGGGCATGAAGCATTAAAGCTTGCCATGAGGATATGTTTAGAGGACTAGACTTGTCACAGAGCTATTTGTTAAGAATCTGTGCTCATCAAACAAAAGCTACAAAAGGGGTACAAGTAAATCAGTTTTTGATTATAGAAGGGATATGTTGCAATAAACAAAGGGAGAGGAGGAGGAGAAAAGGATGTAGTTTTGTCCCCTCTTGCCAATTTAATCAATTATCTGATGAGGGAGGGTCTTTGCGCAGGTATTGCCTTTTTCTGAGCTTTACTGTAAATACTGCAAAAACTAGTAATTTACAAAAAACCTAATAGAAAAGTCCTATTAAAAGTACCAGATCAATTAAACATGCTTTATGAATAAGCTACTTTATGCATTGAGTAATGCAATTATAGCTAATTGATTTATTTTATTTCCAATCAACTCCTACCTGTATGCATTCGCTCTGGACACTTTTTTTCAGTTTTACGGTTTTAATGTGTGTATACTGTATGCTTTTTGTTGTTGTTTTTTTTATATATATAAAATTTATTAAAACCCCTTCATGACAATGGTGTTTTCTATAGTGAAAGTTGCCACTTTCAACAGAATAAATTTATAATTATTATATAAAAAATTCATATAACTGTTTTTGCCACTCCTCCATTAATTTGTTGCTTTAGAACATTGCCTGTCTTATACAGTAGATACAAGTTATTTCTGAGTTTAGCTTTCAACCAGTAGATTGGAAAAAATAAACGTGATAGCTTGATTAAGAATTGAATCCTAGCCTAATAAATCATCAATTCGCTAATGTCTGCAACACTGTTTACCTCATTTCTGGCAAAGAGCTTCTGCACACACAAAAAAAGAAAAATGCCCTGCATGAACACACAGCGTAATGAAGCAAGTGGCTCTTTCTGATGGATTGATTTCTGTGTGTAAGGGTACAAACAATGGTTCCTTTTCAGTGCATTTCTCCAAAAATGCAGTTACACAAGTGAAAGTATACGCTGAAGTTCTGAAATGTTAATCAGTTATCACTCAGTGATTAATAGAACATTTCTTCGTCCTAAAATCTAAATACATCTGCTAAAATCTTGTGTGCAGAAACTACGAATTTGGGTCTTAACAGGTACATTTGGAAAAAAAAAAATCCCAAATCCAAAGGTTTCAAATACCCAACTCAACTCTCCAAAGAACTAATTGGGTTAGGCTGGACATATAGTTTTCAGATCTAAGGAAACCCATAACAACCTTTTTGAAGGATCTGATATTCAAATCATTTTGGCCAGTTACCACAGGATACCTTCAGGGGCCTTTAAATGTCCCGTTTGGTCTGCGTGGTTCACCAGATTGTAGAACAACAGCATGTTATACAGATAGTCATAATGATTTGGATCATCTGTGTGAATAACATCTTCAGTATGTATGTGCATACAGTATAGGTGTGAATAACTAATTTGGCATTACAATTTTGTTATACTATTTATCTGACCAGAAATCATAGTTGGTTTATAAAAAGAGACAATGAATTAAACATTATGAAGTGATCAATGAAATACTGATCTCACTGTACTTGCTGAGTTGGGACAAATTTTTCTAGAATGATCTTAAACAAATAAGAAAATCTTTTGAATATATTTTAAATAACGTACATTGGTGTAGAAGCAAAAAGGATGTTGCTCTGGAACAAGTTGTACTGGGGCAAATCACATCAAGTGGTGTTTTCCTCATTGAATATGATTACTGTAGGGGGGAAATAGTGTGAGTTTACTCTTTTGTCAGTGTAGTTCTATCCAGCCAATTATGTTTTCAATTTGTTTCAATTCGACGGATTGAAAAGCTTTTGTTTTCGTAAAAGGTTTCCTTGAATACTCTTGAGGAAGTACGTTTGCATCCATACCCTGCCAAAGGGAGCATTCCCAAAACCGAATGAGAAAGGACAAGTACTTTACGGGCACTTTGAAAGAGAAAGTTTTAATTGATCGCTTCTCTTACTGTTCACTGTACTTACTGAATTGGGACTAATTCTCCTCGAAAAATCTTCAACAGTTGTTCCTCTACAGAGAAGGGATAATTTTTTTAATCCAAACTCCTTGCCTCAGTGTAAAAGAATTTAAAAATGCCAGCGTCAGATTACTTCTCTTATCATTCTTTCACCAAATGAACACTGGTCTGCTGCAGAAAAAAAAACTGAGTTCGATGAGCTGACGAAAGAAGTTTATTACATTTTTACACGTTTGACCTTCTAGAATAATTTTCGTACATATTCTGCAGGTATCTGTCAATCTCTTTTGCTGCTCCATAACTGGCATCGTTCAAGCTTCGCTGGAGAAACAAGGAGAACTGGGGGAACCCACTTAATATTCACATGGCAGTCATGGTGAATTGAAATGAATGAGTGAGAAAGACTGAGGTTTTGTGAGTGTGTTGGAGAGAGCGAATGTGTGTGTGGGAAGGTGAGAGAATGTGTGAGAGAGGGCGAGCAAGATAAAAACACACAGCAGGCTGTGAAATTGACGATTGGGATTGGTACCATGGTTGTTGCTTAAAGTTTCTTCTCTACATGTTAATAAGACTGTACAACAGGCTGTATAACTCTGTAGGAGAAAAATGGTGGGCGAGTGGACATTTTAAAAATGCCACCACAGCTGCCCATGAAATCACACAATATTGACTCCCGATATGTAACTGGTTCTGGGGATAATTAGTTTTTTTCGAGGAATCTTACTGGAAAAAAAACATCTTACGGGTGGTCACCCTCATGGATTACAACTGGCTTGTTGCTAGTCTACAGTATGGACCTCTGTTTTATCAGATGATAGTCTACTTCATTTGGTAAATGCACAACTAAACAAAAGACAAGTCATCAAGAAAAAAGTTTTATTTATATATATATATATATATATATATATATATATATATATATAATTATTATTATTATTATTAACTATTTTTCGTGCTTTATTTGTGCTATTAATATAGTCATTAAAATAATAGTAATTATTTAATGAAGCCAAATAGTTGATTAGTACTACTTGCAATCATAGTTAGCAGGTGGACTTTCATGAACTAATCAAAGCTCTTGCTGCAAAACACACAAAAAATATTAATAATAAAAAGGAAAAAAATAAATAATACATATAATAATAATAATAATAATAATAAAAATAATAATAATAATAATAATAATGCATATAAATGTGTCAGAATTAAGTCAGAATTATTAGCCCCACTTTGATTTTTTATTTTTTTTTTTAAATATTTCTCAAATGATGTTTAACAGAACAAGGACATTTTCACAGTATGTCTGATAGTATTTTTTTCTTCTGGAGAAAGTCTTATTTGTTTTATTTCCGCTAAAATAAAAGCAGATTAATTTTTTTTAAGGTTTAAGGTCAAAATTATTAGCCCCTTTAAGCTATATTTTTTTCGATAGTCTACAGAACAAACCATCATTATACAATAACTTGCCTAATTACCCTAACCTGCCTAGTTAACCTAATTAACCTAGTTAAACCTTTAAATGTCACTTTAAGCTGTATAGAAGTGTCTTGAAAAATATCTAGTAAAATATTATTTACTGTCATCATGGCAAAGATAAAATAAATCTGTTATTAGAAATGAGTTATTAAAACTATTATGTTTAGAAATGTGTTGAAAAAAAACTTCTCTCCGTTAAACAGAAATTGGGGGAAAAATAAACAGGGGGGCTAATAGTTCTGACTTTGTGTGTGTGTGTGTGTGTGTGTGTGTGTGTGTGTGTGTGTGTGTGTGTGTATATATGTGTGTCTACTGTATGTATAATAAAGTCTAAGCAACTTCCGCTTCACAAGAGCTTCATTTGATTCAGTGGATTACCTCTTACAGATTAATTGTTCACAAAAAGAATACCGATGTACGCTATCAAAATAAACATGGTGCATTTTGATTTCACACTCACTTTAAAATAAGTTTAACTTGCACCATAAAATGTAATCAGTGCCGAACTTAATTGAATTGAGTATAGGTGGATGAACTAAAATCTGACTTTCTGAGGAGGTTTTATTATTATTAACTCGATGGGAAAGAAAGCTCATTCCTAATTCCTGTCAGCTGTGACTCATCACCATAATGAAGGAAGTGCTTTCAAACCAGCATTTACAGGATGCCCCGTGTGCCCCTGTGCTCTCATTGTGCAGTCTTAGCATCTCATTCCTGCCCAATTCACTCCGGCCGTGACTGTGAGCCTGCTGACCTTCAGTCCAGACTCCTTATCTGCAGCTCCAGTTGAAAGACAAATAGGAACTCAATACCGTTCAACACCAGATCGGTTAAAACCACTGACCGAGAGCAGCCGCGCGCACACACAGGATGCCAGCTACATTGTTTAGTCCTGGCAAAACAATGCACAACAGGATTTCCTGCTTCTTCTTTCCCCTCAAGCAGTCACTCTGGGCGCCACAGAACGTGCCTGTTTGGAGGGGTGGGGGAATGAGTCTGCGGCCCTCATGGGATTTTACACTGAATTTCAGCTGCCTGTCTCCCCTCAACCCCCCCACCTCTCCAGTCCTCATTCGCCCCTCCTGCGTTTTCCTAACTCTCTCGCTCTTTTATCAAACACCCGTTCACAAGCTCTCTCTCTCTCTCTCTCTCTCTCTCTCTCTATCTTTCACACGCTCGCATCTTCAAACACGTACATGCTCACACATTGTCCTGAAGTTCAAAGAGAGCGAAACGGCAACACGTCAGCTGACCGACCCCCTCCAATCAGATAAGTTCTGATGTAAGTCTTTAGCAGCTGCTTGGATCAGATGAAGCGTGCCTGTAGGATGGCAGGAGCACTGGAGGAGAGCGCGCGGTGCAGTATGGCTATGTAGCAGCGAGACGAGCTCGCGCACACTGAGAGAGTGCGGATGAGAGAGAGCGTACTCTGCCTCTCCGGCATGGATGAGTCCAGCATTCTGAGGAGACGTGGGCTACAGGTAGGGAATATAGAGCTGCTCAGGGCGTGGGGGTTTGCCACTTCATCGGGAGTTTTGTAGCTTTTGCGCGAACACTTGGATGGGGATGAAGTACAGAATAGAGACTGTCTCTCTGGATGCTGAAACATCCTTATGCTGCACCGGAAGACTAAATGTGTGAGTTTTCTTATTGCAAAGACTGCAAAGTGCAAATGTTGGTGCTGTTTTGGGGGTGTCTGAGTAGTTTATGCCTTCAGAACTTATCAGTTGGTTGTTTTTAAAAAGAAAATGATAAAATACTTTACAGAACACATGGACATTTATTATTATTTTATTTATTTAAAAAGTTGATAAGTGCTGAGATCTTGGAAAAGATGAAACTAAAGGAAGTACTTTTAGATTGGGAAGGTATTTACTACAACCAGTTGCTTTTATTGTAAAAAAAATATTTAATTTAATCAAACCATTTGTTTTTTTTTTTTGTGAATGTTCTATGCTCTATGAATTTCAAGTCAGTTTTATTGAATGTGGAAGTGATAATCAGTCAGTATTTTGATTCATTCATGTGTTATTGGCAATAAATATGTAGGTATACAAGATATTCAGTTAACCTGTCTAAATAACAAACTAACAAAAATAATTAAATTAATAAACATTTATAATATTAACAGTAATTAAAATGAATAATAAATAAATTTAAGTTTGAGTTAAAATGAGTTTGCTTTTTTCTTAATTTGTATTCACGGTTGTCTACCAATGGCACACTAATGTATGCCAAACGTCTCTCACTGAGTGACTTTATTGAAAGAAAAAGAAAAGCATATTTCTTAGTATTGATATTCCACACCAGGTTGCCATTCATGACAGATTAAAATTTTTAGGCGATTAATTCTTCTAAGTAGCAGTATTTGGCTGTCACTGCAGTTTATTAAGAATAACTAACTAGTTTTCCATTCACTGGTCTTTGTTTAACTCTGTGCTCTTTCTGAAATGATTGCGTTAAAGAGACTCTTGTCCTTTAAGGTATGTAAAGGGACACTTGTTAGTACTCTGTATGTGTGCTCCGGGCATTGCCTCAGCTGATAGTTAAATAGAAAAAAAAGACAGTTAGCCCCCAGGACAAGAATCGGTGTTCTGCTGTATGATTTCATGTTGGACAGTGTTTTTATTTGTCAGTCGAATACATGTCAATTGGCTATTCTGCACTCTGCCTCAGGCTGTAATCTCTGACATTTGAAATAGTTGTGCATGTGTGGGGACATTTGTCTAGGGTCTCTTTAGTCTTAAGGATCGTCCTGAAGTTTGAGAGTTAATGCTGAAATTGTCACTGCAGCAGAGCCAGAGTGCGCATTACTTGACTAAATTTAGACAGGTGGATGTCAGGGAGAAGGTTGAGTCAATTAGCTGCTTTATGTCAATTACATGAAGCTAGTTGCAGCACGCAGGGCAATTGTTCAGAGACCCACTAAACACACAGCGTCACTTCTAATTGTGTTTGCAAGAGCTTTCGCTTGAGTGTAATTATGTTGAAGTGAAAGTCTGAAGGCTTGTTCACAATGACGGTGAATATTCACAACAAAGACTTTGAAATGAAACAAAGCATTTCGCGCATGGGATGAACATTCGTCAGACAACAGAGCAGAGCATTTTCCCCCTAGATTGTCCTTCTTTTCATTCATGCATCCATTTTTCATTTATTCTTTCTTTCTTTCCTTCTTTCTTTAATTTAAATGATTTGTACATTTATTGAAAAAATGTGTTTTTCTTTTATTATCAGTTATTTTTTTATTTTATATATATATATATATATATATA
>CAIGQZ010032318.1:15757746-15770868 GCA_903798205.1 Danio tinwini
ACACACACACACACACACACACACACACACACACACACACACACACACACACACACACACAATATTATTATTATTATGATTATTATTTTTATTATTATTATTATCACTATGTATAACAGTATATGTGATACAAGCACATAGTATTACAAACTATTATTTTGATTTCAATTAATCATTGCCCAGGAATTGGTCTGTCGGTCTGTCTGTATGTCTGTCTGCCTGCCTGCCTGCCTGCCTGCCTATCTACACACACACACATACACAAACACAATATCCCATTTTGAGCATATAATGTAATTAATTAATTTATTTATTACACACAAATATAAAAACAAAATTATATAAAACCAAATATTTACATGAAGTGTCTATATACAGTGGGGGAAATAAGTATTCAACACATCATCATTTTTCTCAGAAAGCGTATTTCTAAAGGTGCTATTGACTTTGGTTGACAGATTTACCAACCAAAGAAATCCATATATGCAAAACGAAACTAAATCTAATTAGTTTACAAATGATTAAAATAAAATGATGCAGGGAAAAAGTATTGAACACATGAAGAAAGGGAGGTGTAGAAAGGCAGTGAAAGCCCTGACATAAGCTGACATCTCTCAAGTTATTCAGCAACCCTCTGCCCTTCCTCATTGTAAATTAATATTAGCTGCTTCAGTCCATCATCTACATTAGCAGGATGATGAAGATGAAACCAAGGTGGACATTTCAGTAATACAATGATCCAAAACACAGCCAAGAAAACTCTCAAATGGTTTCAGAAAAAGAAAATCAAGCTGTAGAATGGCCCAGCCAATCACCTGACTCGAATCCAATAGAAAATACAAAATAAAGATCAGATTGGATAGACAAAACCAACAAATCCATCAAGATTTGTACACTGTTGATGTCTGAAAACTCACACATGAGCAGTGTATGTGACTTCATTCTCCATATGAGAGTCGTCTTTAAGCTGCCATCACCAATATACATATGTTTATATACTGTATATGTATATTATTCATTTTAATAATATGAAATGTTTCTTACTAAATCTGCACATTAGAATGAAAATGGCTGCTGAATTTTCATTGTTGTTTTTATTGTCATGTACAGAGATGTGTGCTGTTTGAATGGTAGAGGTTAAATATTTATGTTGTCTTTGGGACTAAATGGATCTGGAGAGATGAAAAACTGGGTCAGCACTGACACCACTGGGGTTACCGTTGAAATCTGGGTCACCTGTTAGCAGGCACTGACGATGAATGACTAAGCAAAGACAGCTTGTAATTGGCTGTCAGCGTGACCAATTTGCATGACCAACTAGAATGACCACTTCATTGTGTGATTGTTCAGCGCACCTTTTTTAGTCTTGCAGGAAGTTTTGAGACTGTACTGCAAAATGAAAGAAACATTACATAAAAGGTATAATTAAACTGGTCATTTATGTAATTAAATTGTCTTTTTGTGTGTGTGTGTGTGTGTTTTATTACAGAAAGAGCTCAGCCTGCCCAGACGAGGAAGTCTGTGAGTAAACCTATTTATTTGTCTTTAAGTGAATACAGCCTAGTACTGTTGTGTCTAGTTCTGAATCCTGGGTGTCCGAATTGTTTCAGAAATTAGCTCCAACACATTTGCCTAAAATTTTTTAGTTCAAAATGCACCAATTTAAACATTCTTTGCTGATTTTTCTTGAAAGAAGAGACCTGCTGATACTGTTCCCTATTCCCATTTTCCCAAGAACTACAATTGACAGCATGTACAAGCAAAAATATCATTTTATTCAATCTTTTACAAAATAAAAAATAATTTGAGAATTATTTAAAATAAATGTAGAGTTAATTGTAAAATTATTGAACATTTTAAAGGTCTACATTATTTAAGTAATGATTAGTTACCCCAAACTGCCACAACACTCACAAAGACCAAAGATGGTAAGCTTTGCTTGTGACATACATTTTTATTTATATTTGTATGTATAGTTTTGTAATATTCTTTAGTAATTTTTTTTTATGTAATATTTCTATTATTTTTTATATATAGTTATTATTTTTTGTATCGTTCTGGTAAATTGCTTACTGACTAACATGTGTCTAAAAGATGTATTAAAATGGATGAATTTAATAAATTATTATTATTATTTTTTAAATGTCTTAAAGGTGCCATACAATAACAAATCTGGATATACCTAGTCATACCTGAAAAATAAGAGTTCAGTAGATGGAAAAGGCCACACATTGAGCCTCAAACACCACTGTTTACTTGTTCTCATGTAAATCAAGTGTAAAATCCTAGTAACTCACGGGCCTATCAGAACAAAACATGAACTGTTGCTGTACACACGGGACTATTCACAAATTGATATTTTATTAAAAACATTTATCTAAGCTTTTATTAAACTTACTATGTATGTGGGTCTCTTATTTTGAAAACAGGAAGTGCAGGGACACCATTAAAAAGATTATAGGCCAAATCTGGCCACACCATGTCTTTACAGATATTTTTTATTTGTTGCAAAGTGACAAAGACAGATGGTGATAGACATATGATATGTTTAATGGTTTGTTGTTGTGTTCTTCATGATGTTGAATCAAATGAATATGTTGGAAAATAAAGTGATGACATAAAACATTATTTATCTCAGCCTTCTGGTATTTTATTTAATTTATTTAAAAAAAAAAAAAAATAATAATAATAATAATAATAATAATAATATGTTTTATTATTATTTTATTTATTTATTCATTCATTCATTCATTCATTTATTCATTTATTTATTTATTTTTTTTATTGCTGTTGTTTGATTTTGGGAGTCAAAAATGTGAAAAGTGCCAATGTAGCTAAATTTCTGAAAATGAGCTTTATGTAAATTACCTTCCCAATTACTTTCTATTTCTATGTGCAAGATGATGACTAAACAATTGTTTCTCCCTTACAAACATTAGCTTGTTAAAGCATAGCTTGCATTCACATATTATTTCTTTATTACTTTGTTGTTCAGGATGCATGCAAATCATATGAATATAATCCTGGCCTTCTTGATGACTAGACATAAAATCTTCATGTTTTAGGTTCCTGCTTTATAATGTCATCAGCTACTGGTGAACAGTTGTTTTGTATAACTGATGTAATATAACACATATTTTTTACATGACCTGAACAATGAGTTAGGAAGAAATAAGTTTAGTCATGCCATGGCAAAGCAGCATTTGGAACACCTTAATTGCAGGGCAGGGATAATTTTCAAACTAAGTTTGCATATCTCACCATCAGTCATGATTATTCAGCTCCGTTAATTAAAAAGATGTTGATATGCATATGCCCTAACTGTTTGCGAGAAGCACACATGCAAGATGCTGACAATTAGCTAAACACGTTTAAATACTTGTTTAATTAGTGACACTTAGCCTCCATTTGAAAACATGGAAACGTTTTGCAGAAACATCTGTCATTTTTTTTTAATTGATTTTGATTTATATATAACATGCACCATTTATTTAGCTGCTTTGGATCTATAATTGTTGTAAAAGCACTATACAGTAGAAGTATTCATTCAAATATGGCTTTGAAATATCACGCTCTACAGAGTTTCTGAATAAGTATTGTGACACCCATTCTCTATCAACCAATTGCTAATAACATAGTTAGTAAGCATGGTAATATCATCCATAGCAACGAGGTAACCTCCGCCTTTATTCTAAGCTTAAACTTCTCTCTATTCCTTAGTTTGAAGTAAAAGTTTGGGGAAAAAAAAGTTTGTCCCAGCAGCTTTGTGAGATTTTAATTGATAAGGTTTTTTAAAAAAAGTTATCAAAAAATTACTGTTTAAAAAAACATTACTGCTATTTTGGAGAACTCTTAGTGGTAAGGTTAGTATTATTTAATTATTTTATTTTTTATTTTTTGTGGTCGCATAACTAGTTAACTGGTTGCGGTCATACTTAGTATATACCTGATCACAGATGATGACATTGTTGAGATCTTATCTGAATTTCTAGAGCAGTGCTCTTCAGACTGTGAGCCACAGCCCCCTGGTGTGCCACAGAGGTATTGCAAGGGGCTGTGGCCAGTGACGTCTTTTTTTTTCATTGCAGTACTCTACCCTAATACTTTTTTCCAAGTATACTTATATTATTTATATATTATTTTTCACTACATTCCAATCTGCAATATATTATTATAATTTTAACTTCATTACTCTTCATAGATTTTTTTATATTATTATTATTATTATTATTATTATTATTATTATTATTATTTCAAAACATTTACACATTTAGTTTTTGCTTAATTTCATACAGTGTGCTTTAGTGTATTGCAGGGCTTCCCAAACTTTTCAGCCCGCGACCCCCAAAATAATAATGCCAGTGACTCTCGACCACCACATTCCTTGAAGGTGGTTATAAAAAGGCCTACTGTATGTAAACACAAGCATATTGACAAAAAAGTGCTACAGTCTAACAACCATGGGCTATAATTTAAAAAGTAATTTATTAATTTGTTTAATTTAATATTTTATATTAATGAGACTGGTGGGCACAGTGTTTTCAGCACAAGTCTATTCTTGGTTTCATTTTGCAGACCATCTTGGAGGTCATCCTCAATGTTCAGTTGTGGCCTGTATTTATTTGTAATGTATTTGACTGCCATAAAGGTGTCCGAAAGTTTAACCTGCTACTATAAAGTCAATGTGCTGCAGCTGACACTATTGCTCTGTTGTTAATCTAACATAAACATACAATCCTATGAAAAAAAAAAAGAATTAAATGCTGATGGGTTTTTATTTGCATGTTGTTGCTTTTTTAATGTAATTATTAACCACTATTTTTATCTTCTGTGGATTATGAATAAAATACGGTAATTCTAACAGTTTAATAAAATGTAGGACTTTTGGAAATCACCAAGCAATGCTCTGTCATTGTCCCATGACCCCAGGAGGTCCCAATCCCCACTTTGGGAACCACTGGTGTATTGCATATGTTCACTTGTTCACATACTTGAATTATTATTAATCATAAGTAGTTGTAATGAGTGATTTTAATTTCTGATAATTTAATAATGAAATAAAATAAATGAAATAAATGTTTACATTTGATGTCAGTTACGCTGTAAGTCTCATTCTTATTTGCATGTAATTAGAGTACTGTACAATATATTAATAGGGTATCTGTACTTTTACTCATGTATAGCTGTTCACTGTACTTCACAAACTGGCCATGCTGTATAATAAATAGTCAAAAATATAATTAAAGATTTTTAACTAGTGGCTATATTGAGATATTGGATTTTTATTTGTACTGTACATACAAAGTACTTATTCTACATCTCTAACCCCACCTAAACCTAGCTACGTTCTTAATAACCATTAATAAGCAGCAAATTTATTTATTGAGGCAAAAGTCACAGTTGTTGGTTTAATAATAGCATAATATTCATTCATTAATTTTCTTGTCGGCTTAGTCCCTTTTTTAATCTGGGGTTGCCACAGCGGAATGAACCGCCAACTTATCCAGCACATTTTAACGCAGCGGATGCCCTTCCAGCCACAACCCATCTATGGGAAATAATAGCATAATATCAATATAAAATACATAAAATTTAGCATTTCTACATAATAGTGAGGTAATATACATTTAATCATTTCTAGCTATCTTAGCAGTTCATTAACTTAGTACATGATGATTTGATTATTTGATGCTGTTTCCTTTGTTGCAATGGGAGATTTTCTGTTCCTGTAGCCTTTTAAAAAGAAGGTATGGGAATATTAAAAGTGCTTAATCTAATCTCTGTTACGATGATGTCTGTATCATTCATTTTTAGTGTTGAATTGTGCTGCTTTTAAATTGTTGTTCTGCCTGTATGTACATAAATATACACTTTCACATCATCAGTCAGAGATCTAAACATTAAGTAACACCACAATGTTTTTTTTTTTAAGTTCACTATATGTAAATTGTATGCTTTTTCTTTAGCTTTTCATACGCATTCCATATCATATAAATGCAATAATATACAGTGATTTGGATTTTTGCCTATTTTTGTGGGGCTTCCGAGATACTTTGGGCCTTTATTAAAATATATATATAAAACTGAATATTATAACAAAAGTCTCTATTTTATCCCCATTTAATAACCATTAGAAACACTTAAGATATTCAAGATATCTTGCTGCTGATTATTATATGTTTTATTTGAGTGTCAACATGGCATTGGTTAATATGTTTCCTCAACGGATCCATTACATTTTAAAACACAGCTTGAGAAGTGATCAGGTCCATCAGCCTCTTCCTTCCCTCTGTATGTCATATTATCTTTACTCACTTCTCTGGTGTCTGTGAACAGATAATTCTTTCACAGCACACAGTGTGAATGCGGAGTGCTGCCACCTGTTCAGATACATTACTGGTATTATTGAGTTATTACAAATTGCAAGTCATTGTATGGTCTGTATCAGAGATGGATAAAATACGGAAAAATTAAATCCAGCCGCATTAAAGATATGCGCCTCAGCTTACTTTTTTTTATGAAATGTAAAATACATTTCACCAGGTACATTTTATTGCATGTTTCAGATGCATTACATTTTTGCAAATCTGAAATGTGTCACTTGCAGAAATGGCAAAAGTACACACATCCTTTACTCAAGTACACTTTCAGAAATAAAGGTACGCGAGCTGTCACTTTGGTGGTACCTTTTTAAAAAGTACACATTTGTACTTGAAGGGTTCATATTGGTACCTCAAAAGTATATATTAGTACCTACACATTTAAAGAGGAGCACTTTTGTACTTTTTAGGTACTAATATGTACCCTTGAGGTAATTATATGGACCGTTTAGGTACAAATTTGTTAGTGACAGCTCACATACCTTTATTTCTAAGAGTCTATATATACTGACAAGTTGTTATATTTATATAATCACAGCAGGTTATCATGTTGATATCGAGTTTTTGCTTGAATGAGTTTGAGTATGTTTACATGGACACCAATACCCTAATTTTAAAATGATTAAGACAATACTCTGTTTAAGAGTTTACCATGCAAACAGTGATTTTTATTACCTTAATCTGACTAAAGTCATAATCGAACTAAACAGCAATGGAATTAAGACATGTGGAGTATTCCTGTTTTATTTGCATAACTGAAGTGCAGTACAGACATGTTTTTTGCTACATATGGATTCGGAATGCACACACAGCCTGTTGTCAGGCATTTGACAACAAATAAATGAGAATGGCTTCAAGCTAGAGATTACATTTTTGGTGCGAGTGGGAAAAAAAATGACCATGCTGAAAATTCTCCCACCATTCTTTATACTGTATACTGTCATCCGGTACCTTTGAGTTTGTCATGGGGGCATGAATGAAAAGTTAGTGAATGAAATGACAGAGGTGGCATGTTGCTTGAGAGTTTGTATCCACCGTCATCTGTTTGCATGCACAGTGTAATGAACTGCAGTTGAGCTTTTTTAACGAAAATTAAAAAACGAAACACCCAACATCACATATCAGAATCAGTTTTATTACCAAGTGTGCTTCACACACACAAGGAATTTGTTTTGGCTACAGATGCTTCCAGTGTACATAAAGTGACAAGTGACAACACAAAATTAAATATGAAAAAATACGATAAACATTAAACAGAGATGCAGTTAGTCAAAGGATCTGAATGTTGAGTTGTATGTACAGATTTGTCATAAATATACAGGTTATAAGGTGCCGTGTAGAAATGCGTGTGAGAAAGTATTGCATTGTTTATTGTAATAAGGTACTGTGTACAAGTGCGTATGAGAAAGTATTGCACATGTTTGTTGCACAGTAGGGGAATATTTAACTGTTCATGAGGTAGATGGCCTGAGTATAGAAACTTTTCCTGTGTCTGGCTGTTTTTGTGCTTGGTGCTTTGTAGCGCCAGACAGACGGTAACAGTTCGAACAGGTAGTGTGCTGGGTGCGAGGCGTCCAGAGTGATTTTGCGAGCCCTTTTGCTCACTCTGGAAGAGTACAGTTCTTGAAGTGTAGGAAGGGTAGTGCCAGTGATTCGTTCAGCAGTCCGGACTATTCGCTGTAGTCAACGGAGGTCGGTTTTGCTGAGCTGAACCAGACGGTGATTGAAGTTATACTGCCCTGACGAGCACAAACTGTTGTTGCATAAAACACTAAAGAAAACTAGTTTTGAATGGTGTTGTAATAATGTTAATTGAACAATGTACTATAACATGTAAAATGGAAACATGAAAGGAACATTCAGATGAAGGCAAATAATTAATTACTTATGTCCATGTAAATGTAGTCATTACCATTATGTGATTATATCTCTTTTTGAAATATGTATTAAAGCATGGTATTTTAAAAAGCAAGGTATTTTAATTAAAGATTACTGTATACACACACACACACACACACACACACACACACACACACACACACACACACACACTGTGAGCTGTAGTCTTCAAAAAATACAGATTTGATACAGACCAATTGTGTCCAAATATTTTACTAAAAATCCAAAATCTGGATTGATTAATGGCCGTGGCCTGAAGGTAAATGTTGCATTATATCCAACTAGTATTCATTAAATAATTGCATATAATTACAAGCAGCAATTTTAATGAATTTGTTGCAGAATTATTTTTATTAAGATTAATTGACAACAGTTAAATTAGGCAGTGATGCAAATCTGTTTATTGCGTGTTTTCAAAATGATTTATGCTCTCATTAGTAAAGCTATATGGGTTTGTTGTGATCGTCCAATAATTGGCTGAGATACAACTATTTAAAAATGTGGTATCTGAGGGTTTAGAAAAAAGTATTGATATATACTGAAGGAAATTTACAAAATGACTTCATGGAAGGTAATTTTTTCAAATATTCTCAAGTTTTTTTAGCATAAAAAATAATAATTTTGGCTAATGCTGCAAATATATACCTACAATAGAAGATGGTCCAGAGTCAGATATATAAAAATCATAAATGAGTAAAAATGATCAAATAAATCTCTTAAAAAATAATGTACTGATGTTGAAATAAAATAGATCAAATTACAGTCAAATTACAAAATGTGCTTATTGCACAACCCGTGACTTCCTGATCTTGGTAAAGCGCAGGTTTGCACATAGACACATATTTGTCAGGTCAAATGACACCAGACCCAGTCACCAGGGTCACCAAAACAATAATGAATAAATAAATAAAAACCCTGTGATAGATTCTAAATATAGAAACTGAAACCATCATCAAATATGAGGCCGTCACTGATCAGGGAATACAAAAGGAAGGCATTTCATCAGACAACACTCACAACTGGGGCCAGCATACATTATATCAATGGGAGAAAAATATTTATTATGTATATTTATCTATTTCTTGAAATTGACACACTGCAGCTTTCGTAGTCCACACATTTAGTTGGGAATTAGAGAACATTTTTCTTCTGAAATGTTGGAATGCTTATTCAGAATTAGAAGAAATTTTAGTCGTAGCTATTAAAGGAATTTTGAGAAGAAAAATAACAAAAAAAAAATTAGAAAACAGCAATGATTACAACTGAAACTTTATACTTCTATCACAGCCTATACTACGGTGGCCGGGAAGTGCAAAACAATATCACAAAGTGTGAAACACTTTTACAAAGCTCGGGACAAATTTACATTTTGAAAAACTTTTTTTAAAACATCATAAAACATGACATAGAATTTTTTTTTCAAGGACGAAACAAGTTTACATTTTAGAAAAAAATGAACAAGACGCAGAACACTTTTACCAGGACAGGTGTGGTGAGAAATCGGGTCTCACCTGCAATCGAGTCCGCTTAGGACCCCAATGGGTCGTCTGCGTTGAATGCCTGATCAAAAGATCTTCAGATTTTAACAAGACTTATCATATTAGTAGCATTATTATCGGTAAGTACAAGTTGTCAGTCTTGATAAAAAGTGCTTTTTATAGTCTATTTTTAGTCTTGACATTTTAACAACACTTATTATATTAGTAACTATTATCGGTAAGTACAAGTCATAGACATGCAAAGTTACAAATTATTGAAACGGTCCTAAACATTTCATGATGCCTTTTTAATGTGTTTTTATGTATTTATATGTAACATTATATATTTACATAAGAAGTGGTAGCAAGTTGTAGTCTATCTAAAACAAAAGCACCAAAGACAAATTCTCCATGCCACAACACCTTTACTTGTAATAAATACATAATTTAAAACAGTTTTATGTCATTATAACGCTCTTTTAAATTACATACATTTAAATGAGATTTCGCTGCATATATATATATATATATATATATATATATATATATATATATATATAAATAAGGTGCTACAAACTATTCCTAATACAACTCCAGTGAACCACTAGGATTACCCAGGGTTCTAGGTGGACCCAATTGTCAGGGGGGACTCGATTTCCCATGACACCGAAACAAATTTACAGTTACAGATTCTTTACGGAAAGGGAATGTACCACACACCAGAAGTGACATGGCATGTACCGCACACCGGGAGTGACGCGGGAAAAGTGTTGTTGTCATTGGTGCTGAGCGCGGTAAATTCGTGTTGTGAAGTAAATGGCGTAAATAAAGTTTATGGTAACAGAATGTGGACTGCGGTCGAGGCATGTTTTGCTCGTTTTGTGGCAAACACATGAGCAGCTTAACACGGTTTTGCTTTTTGTGTGGTCGGTGTTTGGAGTTTATAAAGGACCGGACCAGACGGAAACACTAGACATACTGCATCAATGTGTTCAATATTTTAACAAGGGCCACTTAAACGCTGTAATCGTGGACATGATGCCAAGTATACACAGTGTAAACATCTGCTTGAGGACTCTTAAAAGTAAACTGAACGAAGCCGGTGTTACAGTTTAACTGGCGACCGTGTTAACTGGTGACCCTTTTACAGATGTAAACTATTCACGTTTGCAGATTCGTCACTTTTTCACAGTAACAAAACATGCCCATACCAAATAAATATTGTTTTTACTTGGTGTCAGTGTCATTGTAAACATTATTGATTTTAATATTTGTGTGGCAGAACAGTATATAACCAAAATAATGTAAATAAATGATTATAATTGACACGTCATCAATGGGATTCGAACCCAAGTCAAAAGGTTCAGAATGAGTATCAATAGACCTATCTAACTGAGGTATTCAGGACTAGATATTGAAGCTGGTTTTGATATCTTTATCAGTCAACATATGCTGTGCTATGATTGATTTCATGTACTTGCGTTTACATGTTTCTACAAACTCTGACGCTGATATTTTCTCAGTATAGCTCTAAATAATAAAATTGTTTTATCACACTTGGTCAACCCATGATTTTTATAGATGTAGACTCATGTTAACGTGTGTCTACAAACAAAGGCACGCGAGCTGATATGTTCCGGTGTGTGGTACATTCCGCGTCACTTCCGGTATGTGGTACATTTCCATTCCGTAAAGAATCTGTAATTGTAAATTTGTTTCGGGACTAGTAAAAGTGTTTTACGTCTTGTTAATTTGTTTTCTAAAATGTAAATTTGTTTCGTCCTTGGTAAAAAAAAAATTCTATGTCATTGTGTTTTATAATAGGTAAAAATGTTTTTCAAAATGTAAATTTGTCCCGATCTTTGTAAAAGTGTTTCACACTTTGTGATATTGTTTTGCACTTTCTGGCCACCGTACTATACTGACTCTGAGAAGAAAAAGAACCGTTGTATCAAATAACTATTTTTGTTTTTTGTGCACACAAGAGCATTCTCGTAGCTTGATAATATTCAGATTGAACCACTGAAGCCATATAGACTCTTTTCGAGCATGTGTATTTTCTAGATTTTGAATGAGTCAGGAACATTGCTGTCAATGGAGCATGAGGGAGCTCTCACCTAAAATATTTTAGCTTCACCTAAAATATCTTAATTTGTGTTCTCAAGATAGTCGAATGTCTCAGGGGTTTTAATGTAGTGAGTAATTACTAAAACAATTTTCATTTGAAGTAATTCAATTAAAATATTATCAGAGATGATAAACATAAGAAGGTTATTATGCATTTAATAGGTGCTTAGGTCCACCTTATTTCACCAATTAAGGTCAACTCACTTTAACATTTCTGACCTTGCAGTACAGCCTTTTGATTATGTTTTTGCTGATGAGAGTTTTGGTCTCTGCTCTTCACAGCTTCCATTTCCGAATTATCTTAAATGCAAAGACACTGTATGTCGAGATGCAGATGTTATTCAGCATTAAACAATTTGAGCTGTTGTGTTTAACAGATTGAGATTATCTTGGTTACCTGTTCATTTACAGTATTTGTTTTTCACTGATGTGTTAAGAGACTTGGATTACTTTGTGTGACATTGTAAAGACACATTTATCCAGAAATCACAGTTTTAGTAAGACCAGCATCTCTTGTTATAGCTGAAAGGCTGTCCCTTTAAACATCATCTGGACAACCTGCTGTTGGAAGATTTCAATCATTAGAAAGGCTCAACTTCTTGAAAAGTCAGTAAAAAAGACAGAAAGTTGAGTTTGGGGTTCATCAGCTAATTAAGGAAATTACCACAAGGTGCCACATTAACACCAACAACAATTTCCAGCTAGTATATAATAGTAAAAGCAGTAACAATTTCATATTTTTATTACAATTTCATAAATTTTTCAAGCTTATCACACTCACATTCTCAGACAATTTCAAACTTGTATTCATATGTGAAAACAGTTTAGTGCTAGAGCAATATTTCTGACAATACCGACACATTGTATCCATTTTGCACCAGTTACGCACTCATGGCCGTTGATATGATAGATCTTCAAGATGTCAAAACCTGTCAGAAATAAATTAAAAGAAAAAAAAGTGTCAATGAATGTTACTGGGCTTTTGCACTTGTGATTTATAGCCTGTCTGTTGTGACAGTGGCACAGGCATTGTGTGATGAATGGGCTGTTATGGTTGTCTGTTTGTTTCTGAGAGAGAGTCAATGATATGGTCACATGGTTGGGCTGTATCAACATTGGGGAGGAGTGAAGGGGTGGATGAATTTTTTTTAATTTTACTATTCTATTTGTCGTTTGAATGAACAACAGCAATAATAATTTCAACATATGCATACATAGCATCTGTTTTATATATTTTT
>CAIGQZ010032318.1:15775868-15810385 GCA_903798205.1 Danio tinwini
TATTTATATATATATTATGTACTGTCATCATGGCAAAACCAAACTTAATTAGTTATTAAAAATAAATTATGTTTAAAAATTTTGTGGTAACTTTTTGTTTTCATTTGATATTAACATAAAATATGACTCTTTAAATGAAGAGCTTTCAAGATAGCAGAATGGAAGGGAAAGGGTTACGGCAATTAATGAATGTAAATAGAGAGTAATAAGTGAAGTGTGACCTGTTAAATCCCAACAGAGCAGTCCCTGTGGCCGCAGCTGATTGCTTCATTTCCTCACACACATGCGCACAATCACACATTCAGCCTTTACTCTTCTTGTAAAGTCAAAGCTATTTGGTATACAGCTATTTATTGCCTGTTCAGATAGATAAGTTTAGCTTAATCCAGTTTCTTGACATGAATGAGTTTGGCCTAATTTAACAGACCCGCAGCAGGTGTTTAACTGGGTTTTGTCCTTGCGCCCCACTTCCCGGCTCCCTGCTGCTCCTGCTTGGTCTTTGATGCAATGCACACTGTCATCTGCAACTGTATATTCCTATGAGTCTGCCAAATATGGCCAACTATTCACTTGTTCTCAAAAATACAGAGAATACAGCCCTGTGGGCTAATTGGTTTAGCCTTTGCATCTGCATCCTATTTTTTTATGTTTTATAGTTACATATTAGTGACCTTGGATCACAAAACCAAAATCAAAAGTATCAGTTGTTGGAAATGAAATAAATTGTAATAAATAAATAAATTATCATACACATGAATAAAGAAGCGTCCAAATGATGTATGGTTTTTAGAATAGGACCATTTTAGGCTGACATTCAGCTATTTGAAAAATAACATCAAAATCTATCATCGCATTATACACTCACCGGCCATTTTATTAGGTACACCTGTCTAACTGTTTGTTAACGCAAATTTCTAATCAGCCAGTCATATGGCAGCAACTCAATGCATTTAGACATGTAGACATGGTCAAGATGATCTGCTGCAGTTCAAACCAAGCATCAGAATGGGGAAGGAAGGTGATACAAGTGACTTTAAACATGGCAAGGTTGTTGGTGCCAGATGTGCTGGTCTGAGTATTTCAGAAACTGCTGATCTACTGAGATTTTCAAGCACAACCATCTCTAGGGTTTACAGAGAATGATCCGAAAAAGAGAAAATATCCAGTCAGTGGTGTAAGGGTGTGGGGTATATTGTCTTGGCACACTTTGGGCCCATAAGTGCCAATTGAGCATCGTGTCAATGCCTCAATCTACCTGAATATTGTTGCTGACCAGGTCCATCCCTTAATGACCACAGTGTACCAATCTTCTGATGGCTACTTCCAGTAAGCACCTTTTCAGATGTTTGCAAAACTCAACACCATGGTTATAATGTTGTAGGTAGTTATGGTGATGTGCAGATACTAGGGTGTTTTTGGTGACAAGGCATTTCCTTGAGGTTTCTAAGATTCAGACAAGTCTTGGCACACTTTGGGCCCATAAGTGCCAATTGAGCATCGTGTCAATGCCTCAATCTACCTGAATATTGTTGCTGACCATGTCCATTCCTTAATGACCACAGTGTACCAATCTTCTGATGGCTACTTCCAGTAAGCACCTTTTCAGATGTGGTGAAATTGGAGATACACATCATGGATGTGCAGCCGACAAATATGCTGCAACTGTGTGATGTTATTATGTCAATATGGATCAAAATCTCTAAGGAATATTTCCAGCACCTTGTTGCTGGAGTCTATGCCACAAAGGATTAGGCAGTTCTGAAAGGAAAGGGGGTCCAACCCAGTACTATTAAGGTGTACCTAATAAAGTGGCCTGATATATATGTTTGATTCGCTTGCAATTACCATGTAACATAAGCAGGTTTTATGGTCCATGGTCATATTTTTATATTTTATTGCATATGTTAAGAGTGCAACTGAATAACAGATAAAGAGATGATTGTGCTGAATGCGAAATCCATGGTTGCATGGACCTCAGTATTGCACGCAATCACAGAAAGTACAAAGTACATGTATAAATCCATGTGCATTCATGAGATGACAAATAAGTAAGTTTTTGCTTCTGGAACAATGTGACTTGGTGTTATGGAAAACGGATTTTGAGGATTTATTAATGATCCTCTTTTGTTGGCACCCTTTCAACGTATTCAAAGAAACGTGATTATTGTATTCGGACAAGTTATTGCAATGCCTGCGCTAATATTATGTTATAATGTATGTCTTTACTTCCAGTTGCTATATATTATGTCATAAACAATACAAGTGTCTGCGTATTTGCCAGCCATTTCTGTTAGGGCTTTCAGTTCTACATCTCATTTTACTGGAGCATATTGATGTTGCTAAGCAGAAGGACACATGCGGTTCTGGCTATGATGTCTTTCCTGGCTTTATGAGTTTCATTAGCAGGTCTTTAGCGGAACTCGGGTTAAATTGCTTGTTAAAGCTTGAGCTCATTATAGCAGCAGTCTCCAAGCACCTTTGTCCCCTGTGAAAGTCAGGGCCTGGTACAGTCTAGCACAATATTCTCCATGTATCATAATCACAAGATTCTGTTTTGTTATGAGTAGCTGTGTCCTCTGAAGGTGTATAGCACTTTTAACCATACCTGAATGATGCTTGCCTTTGCAAAACTCAACACCATGGTTATGATGTTGTAGGTAGTTATGGTGATGTGCAGATACTAGGGTGTTTTTGGTGACAAGGCATTTCCTTGAGGTTTCTAAGATTCAGACAGAGTGGTTTTATCTTGGCTAAAGTGTTTAGAATTGTTTACCAAGTGTTATTTATGTAATAATACAGTAAATGGTGCTGTTTCCATGTACATAAATAAATATGTTTATTCATTCTTTTTTTTTTCGGCTTAGTCCCTTTATTAATCTGGGGTCACCACAGTGGAATGAACCGCCAACTTATCCAGCATATGTTTTACACAGCGGATGCCCTTCCAGCTGCAACCCATCACTGGGAAACATCCATAAACATTCATTCACACACATACACTATGGACAATTTAACTTACCCAATTCACCTATAGCGCATGTCTTTGGACTTCATGTCTTTGGACACCCGGAGGAAACCCATGCGAACATGGGGAGAACATGCAAACTCCACACAGATATGCCAACTGACCCAGCCGGGGCACGAACCAGCAACCTTCTCCCTGTGAGGCAATTGTACTACCCACTGCACCACCATCCTGCCCATTAAATAAATATGTAATATATATATTTTTTTATTTTAGATTTCAATACTAAATTCAATTTGATCTTTTTATTATTTATATTTAGCTTTTGTTTTAAAAAGTATTTAAATGTATTTTGGCAAAGCATTTCTAATTGCCATGTGTGTTCAGCTAATTTGTTTTTGTTGATGTCTTTTCCTCATCATGTTTTTATTTTTATATATTTACAATTCTTTTATATTTAATTTACATTCAGTTTAGTTCAGTTTTTTTGTAAATGTGTGTTAATTTTAAAAAGTTTTAGGTTTAGTAAAAATAGAACTGTATTATTAATATGATTTCAGTTCAAGCATTGTGTTTTATTGCAAAGCATATAAACTCAAGAGATGTGCTCCTGTAAGGTTCATGCTTGTGGTGTTTGCGCTTTTTCTCTTCAGAAGTTATGATCGATAACAATGTTTTTGAGCTCAATCAAAGAGATCCGGAAGCATTTTAATTTCCTCACTCATGCACTCGTCACCACAGATGTGATTTGTTTTGTTGTCTTCAGTAATATGTTGCTGTTTTGTTCTGTCTTTGTTCTGACACATGGTGTCAAAATCAGTGTTGACACCATTTGCACAAACTAAGTAGGGCAAAAAGGATTCAAAGTATATATGGTGCCCTGGAGTAAAAATTTTTTGGAGTTTTATTTTGACAGGTATATTTTTGGGGAAAGCAAAAAAAAATACATTGTGTCAAAATGGTAGATTTTTGTCAAATCATTAAAATATTAAAGGTGCAGTAGGTGATCTGCCAAAATGCCAAACGATTAGCATATTATCTTTGGATGGCAGGGTAGAGACTGTGTTTCAAAGCCACGCCTCCTAAAATCGCAAATGCGCACACCGCGACATGACAGCAGACAACCCACTAGTTCATGTCATTCACCAGTTAGAAATGTAGTTAGTGGCTGGCCTGCAGGAATTACACTTAATACTAAGCCACACTTGCATGCTATTTCAGAGTAAATATTCAGAGTAGCATGGTAAACAGTATAGGGAGGTTGTCATTGTTCAAAAAGGAACCAATGTGAATATAAAAGCAACTTCAGCTCAGTAAAGCAGGCTAGGCAGAATAGCGCTATTTACTGATGCCTTGTTGTTAAACTAAATAAAAATCTACATTATCGAAGCTGTAAAAGGTCCCTTATGAAACTAAAAATAGCCACATCAATCTTTCACCGGAAGATTTCAGTGGCTGAACAACACTTCAGTGCATATAACCCATTTATAACACAACACAATCTGCATTGGGGGACTATTTTTTAGTCCTATGCCTTACCCAGAACATAAAAATACATATAAATAAAATACATTTAATCATTTACTTTAATCATTACTATTGGACTGTGGAGAGACTTTCAACCAGCACAACAACAAATGTTTCTGAAGACAATCACCTACTGCACCTTTAAGCAAAGGTCATATTTCATAAAGACATTTTTTTTTCCTTCTATAAAAAAAACTAAACTATTTTTATGATTAATGCATTGCTAACCTTAATTTGGACAACTTGAATAGAAATTTATTTTAGATTTTCAAATAGATGTATCTCGTCTAAATATCATCCTGCAAGCCATACATCAATGGAAAGCTAATATTCGACTCTATTCCCATGTTTAAGATCTCAGTGTCCAAAAATTGATACTTCTGACTGGTTTTGTGATCCAGAGTCACATATAGGATCTGCGTATACTAATGGTTTGCGTATAGAAAGTGCATACTGTTCTGATAGCGAAATTTATCTTAAGTGGACTGTTTAAACTCTTAGGTAGGCCACATACATTTAGTGCAGAAATCCATATTGTAGTATGAAATAGGTTTTACTCTAATCAACATAAAAAAACTACTTTCAATTCCCCACATATAGCTCAAGCCCTACACAGTTGTGTCTGTGTAAAATGCAAGTTATTGTACAAATCATTAACCCATACTGTGTGAAACTGACATTTGCCTTAGCAAACACTCATGAAGTGCCTTCATGGCTTGTCTTTGGTTTCTCGTTGAACGCTTGGTCTTTTGAGACATCACTGGCTCGTTTTATAGTAGGTTCGCAGTTATGCTGCAGTTTAACGGGGGGGGGGAAACAAATAAACAAGTTGAATGATGGTCAGCCCTGCTGCAGATAGGAAGTGCTGCATGTAGACTCCTCTGACTGCTTTGCTGACGTAAGGGCCCTTCCTCAGTGGAGGAGGGGCGTGCGGCTCTGTTTAGTGCTGCTGCGTGAGCGACAGGGGAGGGGGAAAAGATTGTCGTCCAGCCTTCCTGCCCTCCACAGGCAGTTGATGATCACATCTGACAGCTCAGGGTGGAAGTTGAACGGCTCAGAGCACCAGGTCCCCTATATTTACTCCTTCCCTGCAAGCAGCTCTCAGCTGGTCTCTCCACACCAGAGCCTGGCTTTGGCTCTTTGTCAGCGCATGGGGGTGCAGACAGGCGAACGGCGTGAATATATCATGTACACAATAGACTGAACGAGTGCTGTGACCATGAAAGCCCAGCGGGAGAGGCTGAGGATTCCAGGGTTGACATTGGAGTGAGTATTTTCTCTTCTTTCTTACGTCTTCTGGGGCTGGAATGACAGCAGACTGTTTATCTGCAGTATGTCTGTCGCTGTAGTGGTGACGGCAAATCTAAGCTGGGCAGTGCAGCATTACCACAGTAGCAGCGTCTGCAGCATGTGTTGAAGGGTAAATATAGGTTTTCTGGCTTGTATAAATCCCTTTGTGGCAACGTCGCATGTGATTTTGATAGAACAGACTGGTGTCTGGATAAAAGATGATAATGCTAGATCAATACAGGATCATCTTCTAGCCACGATTTGACAGACTTGAGCCAGAAGGACTTGCGCAGCAGCTGGGCGACCTGCCGTTGTGTTTGGCCAAGCTGACATGTTCCCGTGGCGCATTTACAGCATTTGATCACAGTCGCTTATTTGATCAAGTCCCTACAGAAGGCCTGTTTGTTGTCGACCTGTTAGCAGGTCAGAGAAGCCATCATGCTGTAGCGTTTGATGAAATGGTTAATATCTTGTCGCATTAGATTGGCCACTGATGTTTTGATAAGATGAGACGCCTTTGTTTATGTTGCCAGAGGTCGCAGAAGATGCATGTTTTTAGCTACGATCAGGTGGTGCATCATGGCTGCTGTTGCTAAGGATACAAATACATGCGTGTCTCCTGGACATGTCAGCTCAGCAGTTTTAAATGCACCTTTGTAGCATTTAGAAGATGCGTTATGTTTGTAGATTACCAGTGATCGTTTACCGTTGTTAAATCAAATGTGCGCAAGCATAAAAAATCAACAAGCGTACAATCTGAAACCATTCCATGTGTCGAGATGGAATGTAATGTTGTTGCAACCCCTTCACGACGCATTGTTTTACCTTTAGTGGTCATGCATGACGCTGCTCTGTGGTTAATGCATGCCAGCTCATGTATGTCTCTGCATACATGAACAAACATAAGATCCAAACTTTGCAAGCTACATCTTAAGAGAGACTGTTCTTGTCCATTATGAACATTTACAAAACTCAATTTGACTTCCAGCCTCACTCCACGAAGCTTGAGCCCAACTCCCACAAGCCCTTGCAGCCCATGCAGCCCGCTGCACGCGTTTCATTTTTGGAGGTAAGCGCGTGCTTCTTTTATATAGCCATTTTGTTTTGAGGCTTAACGTGTTCAAGGCTCTGTGTTCTGCCACTGAAAACGAAAGCATGGGGTTCAGTGATGGAAATGGCACAGGGTCTCCATTCATTGGTCTCTTTTGAGTTTGATTATTTGTACATTCAAAGCTTTTGAATGGGATTTTAATTTGTAAAACTGTGGGGAATAGCGCCATTTCTTATGCTTATATAACGTTCTTAGAGTCACCCCCCCTTCCCCCAGCCTTTTGGTAAGTCTCTAATTCGCCCTCTTTTATGTGATAAATAGGATTTGCTTTGGCCATTGAACATTTTTGGTGGAAAGAGCTCTGCACCATTTCTAGGGAAAACCAGGTCATTTCAGAAGTTGAAAATGAGAATCTGTGGCAGTGATTATTTTTTGCTGCGAATACAAAGACTGCATGTGCTCCATATTTAAAGAAAGCAAGACTTTTTGAAAGGTAATAATAATTGGTTTCGCAGGCTTGGCAGATATAGTTAATTAATCACTTGGGAGAGAAAGTGTGGTTCCAATAAGAGGAGTTTCCATAAAACATATTTTGTTGGAAGGATAATAATATTAGTATTTGGAAGAGATTTTAAGTGTGTTTGTGCTTTATGAACATGCAGTATATCTCTTCCATGGATAGTGAGTGTGTCTGCACACATAATTAGAGCCATCTTCACAAAACGATCACAGGAGATTCATTTGGGATGCATGCTGTTACCTGTACACTCTAGCTGCGTCCCAAATGGCACACTATGCCCTTATGCACTATGTACTTATGCACTTACACACTCAACAGTATAGTATATACACTTCCGCTATGTGTGCAAAGCTGCGGTCGTTGAGTTTGTGAAGTGTCCATCATTACACACTTCATTTTACCGGCTGAATGAGTGCATCATCCGGGTAATTAAAGTGCACTTATAATTTTTTTTAGAGTTTTCAGTGTGAACGCACTACTTACACTATTTATACTACAAAATGGCTTAAAAATAGTGCATAAGTATGCGATTTGGGACGCACCTTATGTGTTTCAGATTTAGATCTTGTAATCCGATCAGTAAGGGCAGATTTTAAAACCAAGTATAAACAGGACCATTGCATTAATCTATACCCATTTCTGAAAACAAATTTGACCGCTATCGCATGTTGTTGATTCTTCCTATCTTAACTTTGCTTTCTTTAGTTTCAAACATTGCTGCACAATGTGGCCTGCTCTGGAATTCTCCTTTCAAAGCCATAATGATGAAGCCAGAACTGTGAACAGCACAGTCATTCTGTCTTTGTTTGTTATCATGTAAGCCTTTTGGCTTGGCGATGAAATGGGTCATTGAGCTGTTTGAACTATTTTCATTAGTCGCTGTTTATGCACACTGGCCTGATAACAGTAAATGGTGGAACTGTTTAAATAAAGAGGTCATGACAACATTAAAGAATATATTTATATGCATGATTTCTGGAAAATGGTGTTGCTTTGATTGAAGCTTTGATGGTAATTTGAGGTTAATAATAATTTAATTTTGAGATTTGAGAGCACAAAATCTGTTCCTTGCTGTGTGACTGGCTCTCACGGAGCTGTAGAAAATTCTACAGATATTTGTATAATTGCAATGCTTTTTATTCACAAAACTCTATACACCCCTCACCCTTCAAGTGTTTTTTTTTTTTTTTGTGAAGTGTCATGATGCGTTATAAATTACCAAGTGTTTTAGGCTACTGTGAGCTTTAATTTCATAAGAATAATAAACATTTTGATAATTTGCCTCTTTATGATGAATTTGAAAGCAGTAAAAGTGATTTATAATGCAAAGTTTACAGTTAAAATTATGTAGTAAAAACTGTCATATTTCAGTACATTATGAACAGAGTTGCTGTTTATAAGCAATCACCAGTAGAATTATTTATTATTATTATTATTATTATTATTATTATTATTATTATTATTATTACTTTTAGTAGTAGTAGTAATTGATTTAAAACTTGATTTAAGATTATTGGAAACATCAATAAATATAATGTTTTGACAGAAAATGTACCATTACTTTTCCTCTTCTTTTCTATAACAATGTTGGTATTCTTTTGAGTTTTGTTTGTTTACTATAGTGAATACTGTTAAGCGCTTATAATCATTATAATCTATTGTGAGTGTTTGGTCTAGTAGATCTTTTTTTTCCCAAGTTCTCAAAGTCCTCACACATTCACTGCTCACATGCTGCAAACTGTGCTGATGGCAAAATGATGCCATGCAGACTGTTTGTGAAGCAGAGTGGAACACAGACAAGGGAGTAGGGCTCCACACTTAATCGAAAGAGATTTTCATGTGCATTTTGGCAGTAAAATGAGCTCTGTACAATAATTAACAGTAAATTACCAGAACCTGTTTTCAGATGGAGAGTCGTTTGCTACAGAGAGCCATAGCTCAGTCAAAATGTCACAGAATATTTAATTTTAAGGATCCTGTATTCAAAGAGAGCTATTCTGCATTTTGGCAGCTAGTTGAATTGATTTTCAGTGAACTTTGGCTCTGTGTAAATAAATAAATATTCTATTTAGCATGTTTTTTCTTTAAACTCGCCTCATAACTTGAGTCTGGTGTTTGAAATTCTGTGAGATGATACTGTAGTCTTGTGTTTATTAGATGCAATTAATCAATAAAACACAAATCTTCCGTTGGATCTAAATGTAATCCTCAGTTCTGTTTGATTTCCTTTGTCTTCGTGGCACATTTGTGGTTTCTGCATGAGAGTGCCCTCTGGCCATCAGAAGAGATTAACTGTTGATCACAGATCTGTGTTTCCCTGACAAGATGTGCATGGAGAGGTCACAGCTGTTGCTGAATTTGTTATGAACATACTATAAGTTTGCTAACTTTATTTAGACCTGTTGATTCAGATCACTGATATTGGTTCTGGTTTGTCCTATCCAAAGAAATATCCTTAAAGCAGCACATACATACCATACATGTCACGGACTGACTGATTAAACTTAGATTGTTGCATTTTTGTAGGTGGCTAGCTTTAAAGAAAGAGATATGAAATCATGAGACAGAAGTTATAGGATTATTGAGCTCGACTTTTCTCACTTTAAGCTCGACTAGGATCTTCATGATTGTCCATATCTATCTATAAATGACACTATTTTCATTTGTCCAGATGTAGCATAGAGTTATATTTTCATCATAGCCGCAATAAGACGTGAGCTGAGCATTGTCTGTTCCTAATCTCCCGGTGTGTAGCAACTGTATAAATAGCAAAACCTAATGTGTAAAAAAATACACATTGCATTACATTACATATCTGAAGAACTGATCAGTTGTCTGTGTACCTGGAGTTCCCTTAATCTTGTCCCAACTAGTCTCCTTTGCCTCGCACCTTATAGTAGCTTCCCCTCTGCATTCAACAGCTAATTGCTGAGACTGAGTGGCCCCATTCCACCTCTCCAACTTCATCTGTCATGTGTCAGGGTGGTTGGGCCTCTCCATGGCCATGCCTGCCAAAAGAGCAGATTGAAGAACAGAACAGGAGGAGATCAAAGGTGCTGGAGTGGAAGAGGAAGGCTGGTTTTCTTCATATGGCAGGTTCAGTGAAGAAAAAAAAGGGAAGAGGGGACAAGAGGCTTGGCCACAGGGTGCAGGACTCATACATGGTTACGGTTGAAAAGTTGTGATTTCCATTTCAAATGTCTCGATGGGTTCTGGAGTAAGGCCAGACAGGGAGAGCCGTGATTGCATTGACTGCGTCGTCTGCTGATGATGCATTGCTGCTCTGACTCACAGCCCTCCCTCCCCCCCTCCCCCTTCCTCTCCACTCCCTGTCTCAGGATGTGGTACGGTAGGTGCGTGTTACATGATATGGAGCTCACAAGAGTCTCAATGAGTCTACGGGATAGCAGCAAAGCATTCCGACTTTCTCATCAAAACAAAAAGTCATCCTGCTGGAAGCGGTCATTTACCTCTGTCCCAGAGGCACCCAGCATTCGAGCAGGAGTGGATATGACCTGAATAGGAAGCAGCTCAGAGGAGCTTTCACACTATTTGAATTAGGACGCTTCAAAGGACAAATCGTCCCCCGTGACAGCCTGTGTATGCTGCAGCGAGCAGCAGATGAGCATGGACGAACCTCTGTAGTGACAGAGCGTTGCTCTGGGAGGACTTCCCAGGACTCTTGCGCCGGGTGCCTACTTCTCTTGGAGGCCAGACATTTCTCATCACTTTCTTTTCCAAGGCAGCTCAGAGCACTCTTGGGGCATGACTTTGGGACAATGTCTGACTCCAGCCTATGGACTTTACTCTCCAACTTTTCTATGCCTCACTTTATCAACAGAGCGAGACTACGGCGCTCCAAAAGGTGAGTTGAGATGGATTGCTTGTCGTCATGTTTTGTGGGTTAACCTTTTTAGGTGGTAAAACTTTGTAAAGTATTATGACAGGTGTGGTCACATCAAGAATATTATGGTGATACAGGTGCTGTATTTCTATTGTGTTAGATTTCCATTGTGAATGCTGAACTGAAGAACCTCTTGATCGTAATCAGGGCGTTATTGTTCAGTCCATGCAGCAGGCACAAAAGATGTTTATATACTGGTGTTATTACCATGCATTTGACTAAATATGCATTCTGAATGTGAGGGAAATGGCTTGTTCTGTAAATCCTCTCGAAAAGAGCTAGCTGTCTCGGTGTTGTTTGTCAGATTCAGTTGGATACGCTGCCTTTGATGGAAATGTTGAAGTTGTGCTGTATCCTTTTCACCTCTCATGTGACAAGACCAAACCTTCATCAAAAGGCCAACCAGCCTTAGATATGTCTGCTATCGAGCAACCATGTGCATGTATGCTTGTCCTTTTCCATCTTGCACACAATTTAATCCTGGGAATGACCCATTTTACCATTTATGATACAGATGATCCGATTAGTATCCTCAGGCTTAGTAAATCAGACTGATTCTGTCATTTTAGGTTTGAAATGAATTATTTATGGAGAATTCGCAAAGAAAAATTTGATATGCAGCTTATTCCTTAATAGTGCTTTGTTTATTGGTTTTTAATGGGTGGAGGACTCAATGAGCAATGGTTTTATTTATATATATAATAAGTGTGACTTTGACAAGTTTATGATATGATCTTAAATTAAAAAAAGATTGTTATAATTTTGATTTAGGTGCTCAGATTTGAGTTCTTCGAATCAACCTTTTAGAGCACAGTTTTAATAGTTGACCTTCGGTCGAGTCTTTTTAATAGTTGACCTTCGGTCGAGTCTTTTGAAATGTTGGCCATAAGGACATCATACATTTTGTTAGTATGATATAGTTAGCTATTAAATACTAAATGAAGGCATTCAAATTAGGATTTGGTAGGACGTTGAAGAGAACTAGAAAAAAATGGGAGAAGATTCAAGCATGTTTGTATATTAAAAGATTTGTGCAATTCAGTAAAATAATACATTAATTAAATTCGGTTTAACTATTTGTTATTTTATTTGTCACATATACTGTACAGTCATGCACACTACACAGTACGATAGACCCACACCCGTATTTTATGGGGTCTTCTCATAGATGTAATGATATTTATACTGTACAAGCTGTCTATTTTATCCTAATACCCCTTTGCCCAACCACCACAGGAAACAATCTTCATTTTTATATTTCGCTATTACTATACCTGTGGGGATATTTAGAATACAAGGTACACACACACACACACACACACACACTTTAAAGAAACCGCTTCAAAATTAGCTGGAAGCCGGATTAGTGACGTAAGCAAAATGTCTGTCAAGTGGCCTTACAGTGACTGATACTTTATGATTCAGTGGTTATGTAGCTTACAGTGATTTTCTGTGTGGGTTTTGTCCAGATGTAGCATAGAGTTATATTTTCATCATAGCCGCAATAAGAAGTGAGCTGAGCATTGTCTGTTCCTAATCTGCCGGTGTGTAGCAACTGTATAAATAGCAAAACCTGATCCTCTTTACTGAGAGCTCATGAACCAGATATTCTTCTGAATAATGGTACATATTTAAAGAGGTCATATCATTCTCATGTCCTTGCTTTTAAAGGTGTGATATACTTTTTTATATCACTTTTTATTTTAAAAAAGAAGATTTCTTAACCAACATCCAGACATTATAGTATGTTACACATTCAAAGTCTATCCATCAGAAAACTAATAAACTAATCAAACTAATTTGTAACTGCATTTGTGTAAGAAACCTTGAGTGACATAAGAGGAATTTAGTTAAAGGGAAAACATTTATAACAAAAATAGTGTGCAAGTGTAATATGCTGCCCCATTAAAGTACTTTAAAATGATCGCTTTTTATTTGCCATTATGCTTAGATGTTTTCCCTTTTAGAGTCATCTGCTCTTCCACCTGCATTTAGTAAAATGACATAATTGTTTTTTCTTGCATATGCAGACAAATGTCATATTATTCAGTGCTTTGTAGAAATGTTTCTAAATGTTTTCTGAATCATATTCTTATGCACTAGTAGTAGAGAAAGGTCTCGCTCAACTACTTAAGACTGTTGCCTAGTTCATGCTAGTTCACTAAAAGCTGGAAAGTGTTTCTTGTTTTACTGAAATCACACACATTTTCAGTCAGTGTGGTGACCTAAACTCTGAGAAAAATACTCAACTGCCTTAACCTTCACACCCATAATAAGATGTGACAAACACGTATTTCTCATGGCCTTTTCTTTAATACTTTTTTTTTCAGTTTGAAAAGAATAAAGAGAGAAAGTTTGCAAAAAAGTTCACTATTAAAAAAAGAAATTAAAATTAAAATGAGGAATTTCTTAAATGCCTTGGTGAATGTCATAAATTCACTATCAGCTGCTTGAAACAGACACTTTGCTGAGGTGATGATCACAAGGGCTTTGCAATGTCATCTGTGATGTCTGCTAGGCTGCCATTCAGACACCAACTTTGGGATCAATAGCTAGAGAAGAGGCCACTGTCACATGTTCATTTGCCCTCTAGGATTTCACTCTGTCCTCCATTATTGTGCTGCTAAATCTTCTCTATTAGAGTACCATTTTCTATAGACTCTGAAAAATAAATTCAGGGGACCTATTACCAACATTTGAATCTTTTTAACTGCAGATATTTTGGGGTTTTACGCCTAAATTATACAAAAATAAATGATAAAATAATGCATATTAGCAGAAAAGAGATATTCTATGCTTTCATATGGTAACATATATACAGTAGTAGTCTGATATATACTCTTAAATACAGTGCATCCAGAAAGTATTCAAAGCGCTTCGCTTTTTCCACATTTTTTTGTTACAGCCTTATTCCAAAATGGATTAAATTTATTTATTTCCTCAAAATTCTACACACAATACCCCATTATTACAATGTGGAATTTTTTTTTTTAAATTGTTGCAAATTTAAAAAAATAAATAAATAAATAAATAAAACACTGAAAAAAAATCACATGTACATAAGTATTCACAGCCTTTGCCATGAAGCTCTAAATTGAGCTTAGGTACATTCTGTTTCCACTGATCATTCTTTAGATGTTTCAGCAGCTTAATTGGAGTTAACCTGTGGTCAATTCAGTTGATTGGACATGATTTGAAAAGGCATACACCTGTCTATATAAGGTCCCATGGTTGAAAGTGCATGTCAAAGCACAAACCAAGCATGAAGACAAAGGAATTGTCTGTAGACCTCCGAGACAGGATTGTCTTGAGGCACAAGGTTGGGGAAGGTTACAGAAAAATATCTGCTGCTCTGAAAGTTCCAATGGCCTCCATCATCCATAATTGGAAGATGTTTGGATGCACCAGAACTCTTCCTAGAGCTGGCCGGCCATCTAAGCTGAGTTATCGAGGTAGAAGGGCCTTAGTCCGGGAGGTGATCAATAACCCGATGGTCACTCTGACTGAACTCCAGCGTTCTTCTGTGGAGAGAAGAGAACCCTAGGGCATACTCACACTATGTACAGTTGCCTTGAACCGGACCAAATACGCTTGTCCCCCCTTCCATCTCCCCCGACAGCCCACACTCACATTACATTCGGGTCTGGGCACGCTTGCCTCAGGCCCACCTCTTCCAACCGAGCCAGGTGAACCGTGCCCAAGTGAACCGTGCCTGAGCCTGATTTAGAGCACTCACACTTCTCAAACGATCTGGGAAACGGGCCTGGGCACAGTTCGGATAGCATAGTGTGAGTACGCCCTTATATGTATGGTAGAATGGCCAGACGGAAGCCACTCCCCGCCTGGAATTTGCCAAAAGGCATCTGAAGGACTCTGAGTTCATAAGAAACTAAACTCTCTGGTCTGATGAGACAAAATTTGAACTCTTTGGAGTGAATGCCAGGCGTTACGTTTGGAGAAAACCAGGCACTGCTCATCACCAGGCTACTATCATCCCTACAGTGAAGCATGGTGGTGGCAGCATCATGCTGTAGGGATGTTTTTCAGCAGCAGGAACTGGAAGACTAGTTGGGATAGAGGAAAAGATGAATGTACAGAGACATCCTGAATGAAAACCAGCTTTAGAGTGCACTTGACCTCAGACTGGGGCGACGGTTCATCTTCCGGCAGGACAATGACCCAAAGCACACAGCCAAAATATCAATGGAGTGGCTTCACAACAACTCTGTGAATGTCCTTGAGTGGCCCAGCCAGAGCCCAGACGTAAATCCTATTGAACATCTCAGGAGAGATCTGAAAATGGCTGTACACCGCCGCTTCCTATCCAACCTGATAGAGCTTGAGAGGTACTGCAAAGAGGAATGGGCAAAAATTCCCAAAGACAGGTGTGCCAAGCTTGTGGCATCATATTCAATAAGACGTCAGGCTGTAATTTCTGCCAGAGGTGCATTAACAATTAAGTATTGAGCAAAGGCTGTGAATACTTATGTACATGTGATTTTTCAGTTTTTTTGTTTTTTATAAGTTTGCAACTATTTCAAAAACTCTTTTTTTCTCATTGTCATTATGGGGTATTGTGTGTAGAATTTTGAGGAAATAAATGAATTTAATCCATTTCGGAATAAGGCTGTAATATAAAAAATGTGGAAAAATTGAAGCGCTATGAATACTTTCCAGATGCACACTGTAAGTTTCTGTTCTAAAAACCAATCCGATGCTAGGTGCTCTTGTTCTAAAACTTCTCTTAAGAGTGTGTAACTCAGGCTCTATTGTATGTGCTGCAGACAATTTTTTTCTACTAGAAGATGGCAGCAGATGCTGGGGAAAAATCATTTTGACTCGGTCATGTAGTATGCAAGATTTCTTGTAATTATATTATTAGAATTAGGGCTGCACGATATTGGAAAAATTCTACATTGCAATATTTTTTTCTCTGCGATATATATTGTGATATAATTTCACCAGATGACTTAAATAACTCTATTTGCAAAGTCATTACTTGGGAAGATTTTGTAGGGGAGTGAAATCTAAATATATTTTAATGTAATTGATTGTATACATGTATAATAAACTACAGTCATAACTCAACACAATGGAGCAAATATGAAAGTGAAATAAAAAAAAGTCACGGGCCTTAAAAGCACATGCAGATGATTAACTTTCACTCATCAGTGTTCAGTGTTTAAACAAATCTCGTATGTTTTGAATCGTATTTTCTGGTCATCCATAATCCTAACTCAACATTGCATATCTTGCGACGTGATTATTGAAGACGCACACATTGCGATATTGATGCTCAAGTGATATATTGTGCAGCCCTCATTGGAATGCCCTTTTTTAGGGGTGCTTTTTGGAGGGCTAATGCAAATTTTATTGTAAATAAGTGTCTTACAGTACAATAAATGTCAAAGTGATGTCTATCTGCAAAAAGGTGTACAGTAGTTTGTGATTAAACAATCACAAACGAAGTATGAAGTATGTCATAAATCCAAAAGACTGATTGAAACTGCAGCATTATACTCTTATTATATTTTACATTTTATTTATTAGTTTGTTTGTTTACTTTTATGTTTATTTATTTGTTTAAACCAACACATTTTCATTTGGAATCAGCATTTTAGCACAACTTGCATTGTTCATGTACAGTAATTATAATTCATGTTAGCTTTGATTGTATACAATAGAAATGAAAGGGATTTGAATTCAAATTGTGCAGTTTTGTACTAATCCTGGGTTGTACAAACCTGTTCCTGGCAGCCTGCTGTCCTGCAGAGTTCAGTGGCTACTTTATTTCAACACACTTAAACAAGCTAATAAAGGTCTTTAGACTCACTAGAACATTTCAAGTGTGTTGGAGCTAAGATCTGTGCAATGTTTGCCCTGAAGGAGCATGATTGTTCCTGGTTTGATTGGAAAGTCTTCAAATAAAATGTTTTTGTGCAAATGGTTTTCCTTTTCAGGCATAAAAGTGTAATGCTGATAATACACAGGGCAATTTTTGAGCAATGTTGCTTGGCTACTTTTTTATTAAAAATAGGCAACAATATTGTATCTGTAACTCATTGCCCTAGTTAGTTCCCATGTGTCTCACCTGGTCGCCTATATATGTTATTATTTCCCAAAGTTGCTCAGCAACATTGGGGAAAAAAGTTGCTCTGTGTATCAGCAGCATATGATTTGACACAATATGTGAAATGTTTTCATATGCAATTTGTATCCGACTTATCTGATACAAATTGTAAATAAATATCTATGATGACACTTATAAACCTGTGATATTTTATGTAAACTATACCGCATGCACAATGTAAGCATTCATATATCCCTTATGTATGTTTGGTGTGACTAGTGTGGTTGCAGAGATCTGTTCACAAAACACAACTTTTTGGTTTGTTTTTCTAGCTGCAGAACCAGCAACAGAAAAAGTCTAATAGGTAGTGGACAGTCATCAGCCCTTCCTCGACCACACTCACCTCTATCATCACACACAGGTAACATCTTAAGTCGGTTTGTTTGTGTATGTGCTTGTTCTTATTACTAATGGTTTCAAAGTCTATCCGTGTGATACTTTTTTTTTGTTTTTACGTTCCACATCAACTATGATCTGATTGGCTTCTTTCTTGAAAAGATGTTTCTTCGCACCTGCTTGAAGAATGGTGTAATACATGTGTTAAAGTAGGGGTCTGAACCTACTTGCCCACGGGCCATTCGGGGTGGTGAATGACTGGCCTCCTCCCTTTGCCCTCCAACTAACATCAAAAAATGTAACAAGATTCGGCCCCCCAAAATATATATTTTTGAAATACTATCATAGATGTGTAGTCTTATTTAGCCACTTACTGAACATTTAGAGTGCTGCACTATACAGTATATACCCTATTTAGTTTCACTATCAGTTTCTCTCAGTGTACGTGGTTCGAAAGTAACACACTCGGTTTCTTTCTGTGGCTGATGTTGAAACCTCGGAAATATGTCTGCGTAAGTTCTCTGTTATTCAATCATTCGTTCATTTTCCTTTGGCTTAGTCACTTTATTCATCAGGGGTCGCCACAGCAGAATGAATCTCCAACTTATCCTGCATATGTTTTTACATAGCAGATGCGCTTTCAGCTGCAACCCAGTACTGGGAAACATCCATACATACTCATTCACACACACTACAGCCAATTTAGTTTATTCAGTTCACCTATAGCACATGTCTTTGGACTGTGGGGAATACTGGAGCACGCGGAGGAAACCCACGCGAACACAGGGAGAACATATACACTCTGCACAGAAATGCCAACTGTTGCTATCTTACCACCATGTTGCCCCCCACTCTATTTTAACTAAATCTATAATTTTGTAAATATTCATGGGTCATTCGATTATAATTGTTAGTATACTGGCTGTTTTTTTCTTGTACAAACACTTCTTCATGAATTACACGCTATGCAGGTGGCGTAACAAATATGATAATTTTTCTAATATTTGATACAAATTGTCTCATTTTATAGATTTTTCTCATTTGTATTAAATGGTACCTATGATGAAAATCAGCATTTTTATGCTGTTTGGACAGAACTGTGTGTATGTATAGTGTGTCCACAGTCATATTGGGGTGATATAAAGACAATAAACCTCTTTGTTTCCCCCTGACGTTAAAATAGGATCCAGCATCCTCCCATTTTGAGGCCGACCGCAACTTGACATAGAAGTGCGGTTTCCTCACCCACCGAATTGATTGACAGGCGCGTATTAACATGTCTCTGTAGTAACGCGTATAATCATATCAATAAGACAGGATGTGCGCAAAGCAACCAGGATAAAAAAAAATTTTCAGCTCGCTGTGATCATCAATCATCATCAAATGTGATCAAGAATGAGTTTTACAAGTTTAAAATGGTTTTAAAACAGTGCATGTGTGTAATGAATTACAGCGATTTACTTCAGCTTTACTTCATCACCAGAGCTCCGTGTCAGTACAATTATGAAAGAATACGCTCCAATCCCGGTTTGTGGACATTAAATCAGGTTTATTTTGTACCATAAAGGGCACCTAGTTTACCCCTTTTCCCAGATTTAATATACTGTAAGTCTTTTGTGTCTCCAGAATGTGTCCGTAAACACCCATCAGATTATTTATTACACCTTTCAGAAGTTTCTATTTTATAACTCTAACCAGCAGGTAGCCTTTTTTTGTGTACTGTGCCTTTAAGGCTAGTCCTCCCCGCCCACCGTTTCCACGTGCCTGTCAGTGTGCCTTAATCTCCTCCCTCGGCTGCTTCAGACAACAGACAGACATAAAGGAAGCAGATCTCACGTAACGTTTGTGAGAAATACTACAGTAAGAACTTTACCAACGAGTATTTGATGCATTTGTTGTGGAGTTGCAACGATGAGTCAAACACAATGTCGTTACAAAGTTCTCACATACACACACACACACACAGCGAGGACACACACAGACAGCGGCGCGTTTAGCCTTGCACTCTTTTTGCAAGCAAATGTGACAGGATACAGGTTAGTAACCACTGCTGGATATCTGTTATGTTAATGTACAAAATAAACCTGATTTAACATCCACAAACCGGGATTGAAGCTTCTTCTTTTAGAATTGTATTGACACACGGCTGTGCTGATAAAGTAAAGCTGAAGTAAATGGCTGTAATTTATTAACATTCAAGATTTTACACTTGTAAAACTCACTCTTGATCACATTTGATGATGATGGATGTTCCTAGCAAACTAAACAGACCTTTTATTCCAGGTTGCTTTGCGCACGTCCTGTATTGTTGATATGATTATATACGTCACTACGGAGACATGTTACCAACACATATGTCTGTCCAAACAAGCTTGAGAAGTAGATTTTTCACCATAGGTGCCCTTTAACATAACGGATATGCATACAGCAGTGGATAATAATGTGTATCCAGTCACATTTGCCATGCAAAATCTAAAACGTTTCTTCTAGCCATGCAAAGCTAAACGTGCACTGTATGTGTGTGTCCGTCCCCGCTTTGTGTGTGTATCTGTGTAATGACATTGTGTGACTCATCATTGCAACTCCACAACAAATACATCAAATAATCATTGGGAAAGTTCTTACTGTAGTACTGCTCACAAAAATTATGTGAGGTCTGCTTCCTTCATGTCTGTCTGTTATCTGACGCAGTTGAGGGCGGAGATTGAGGCACACTCTGACAGGCACGTGGGGGCGGTGGGCGGGGAGGACTAGCATTAAAGGCACAGTCCTCAAAAACAGCTACAAGATTCTTAAAGCAAAAAATTACTCACGTCTGAAAGGTGTAATAAATAACCTGATGGGTGTTTTGAGCTGAATGTGAAACAGACACATTCTGGAGACAAAAAAAAATACTTCATAAATCTGGAAAAAGGGGTAAAATAGGTGCCCTTTAAAATTTGTATACAACTATAATTTGAATATCAATCTGGTTGAATTTAATGTGAATATATACAAAAAACTAAGATATTGAGAAGAACATCTGCCAGTCAGTAAAGTTACTCAAACTGCTTTCTGGTTTGAATTTTTTTATTTATTTATTTTTTTTACAAATTTTAATGGATTGAACATGAAACAATTAAGTTGTCCCCAAAAAACGTCAATAATTGTGTTAATTCGGTTAATTTTAAATGAGTACTTTGAGTAAACAGCATTTTTTTTGAGTGCAACAATTGGTTGGGAAAGAATAGTTATTATGCCTATTATTTGTAGTACTTTCATAGCAATGTATACTACCCCTTCAATATGTACAACAACAAACAAAAAGCTAGAGTTTTCACTGCATATACTCTGAAGAATGACAAGTTTTTGTCTAATGCATGTTCATACACAGCAACCAAAGATACATTTCAGCAGCTATGTCCTTGCATTGCCACTGGTGACAGGTAATGCTTGAAATATAAATGGCAAGTCTGTTGTACGAAAATGCTTTCACTTAAATTACATCAAGTTTGCAGTTTCTTCTTGGACTCGAATGTTAAAATGGCCCTCCTATGAGTTGTCAGTCAGTGTAATGACTCCCTGTCGTTTTGAGCTTGAGCCCCATGTGTTAAAGAGAGCAGTCATAAGGTGGCCAAGCATTCAATAAAGCATTGCAGAAAATGTATGTTTAAGCAGCAGTCTTGTGTGTGATTCATAAGCCCGCACACTAGATCTTCATCTTTCTGATTGTGCAGACTGCGCACACACTGCCTCTGTACTCTGCTGGAAATCTTTAACGAACATTTAGCATTACTGCTGATTTAATTATGGTCTTTTAATGGGATTAAATGTCACTTTAGTTTTACGGCCATTCAATTTTGAGGCGGTCAGCTGGCAGCTTATGTTTTCAGTTTCCATTTAGCAAAGCATTTCTACTTGATTCTTGAAGTACGAGAGGATTAAGCTTACGTAAACATTTAGAAATACGTTTTATAAATGTATTTATGGTACACCGCTGTACAAAATAAAGGGCCCTGTAAGTCTGTTTGCTGATAAATGGACATTTAGGAATTGTTCTTGTGTGCTGAGTTAGTAATCATAAAGCATTTCTTATCATCACTTTATTGAAATTGTTCACACTGCTTAGGTTTCTACCTCAAAACTGTTCTCTTTCTTTAGATAATGGTTTATATAAAAGTACAAATGTGCAGCATTCATCTGATATACAGTACCCATTGTTGTGTGCTAGGCATGGGCCGGTATAAGATTCTGACGGTATGATAACCTTGGATAAAAATATCCAATATAGTATAGTGATTGCTGCTATAAAATATATTCTTGTTAAATGTCTGGCTAAAAAACAACAACTTTTTCCCCCCTTGAACACAATATATTTTATTTTGAGAAATATTTTAAATATTTTGGAGCAGTAAACATGTCAGGCTAAATAATTAAAACGAATCATTGACTTCTGCTGTCCTCATTTCAAAAACACAGATTTACAATTTTAAACATCATCTTTGGATATCTTTTCTTTTGGAGATAAGGTTGTCCTAAAAAACTAAAACAAAAAAACGTAAATAAAAAAAATTCCTACACATACCTTAGAGAGGTTTTAAAACCTTGACTTTTCCAAACTGCGGTATACCTTGAAAACGGTTATCGTCCCATGCCTATTGTGTGCAAACATTTTTTTTTTCTTTTCCAAAAGCTAGCACTTACCCTCCACTTGTTTTCTTTCTTCTGTTAAAGGGATAGTTTACCCCAAAAAAATGAACATTTACTCACCCTCAAGTGGTTCCAAACCTCGATTAGTTTATAAATAAGATAAAAAGAAGATATTTTGAAAAAAGCTGAAACCTCTAACATTTTTCATAAACTATCCCTTTAAGCCAGTAGTTTCAAACAAATTTTCATTACAGTTTTTCTCGATTGCTCCAATTTCTTACACCATTAAATACAAATTCTTGAAGCACTGTTAACAGAACCTCTTACTTCTCTTGTAAAATGAAACTTTTGCTTCAAAACAGTTTTACCTGTGTACACAATCCAGCATTGCCCTCAAACAATACACAAAGGGCCCTGTCATACACCCGGTGCAATAAGGCGCAAGACGTGTTTGCCGCAATGTGTTGCTATTTTCAGACCAACGCAACCTTAATTTTCCAAATTTGTTGTGTGCCTCGCTTACACATTGCTTAAAACATGCAGAATGTAGAGCAGTACAGAAATATTGTTACAAATGAAAAAGAATTGAAGGATTCAAATATTACAAAAATTATTACTTGCTACATAAATATAAAAACCACTGCCTCCATGTCTTCATCGTTTATTCATGACAACTAGCTTTTGTATAATGTTATTATTAGTCGTATTATTTATTAAATGCATATTTATATTTGTTTTATTAAAAACAAGCTTAGATTTGTCCACTTTTGGAGCATATGGAGGTTTTGGAGCATATGGGGCATAGCATGTGTTTTTGGAAATAACTCCGTTATTATTTCGTTATTATTGTTCATTTATTAATTTGCTGGAAATTAGAACTGAATTTAGAAATAGTTTTGAAACAAATATTTGCACTTAACAAATAAAATTAATTATGTAGGCTAATGAATGTCGGTGCGTACAACACTGTTTCCTTATCCACGAAAGAGAGAACGAGAAAGGCTGAATGGAGGAGGCTCATTCTTTATCCTTGTGCTGCAGATGGTCTATTTAACTGTTTTCTCACTAGTGAGGTGTTCAGTTTTTCCACTGCCATGTAAATAGCAAATGCACTATGGCGCGACTCAACTGACTCTTAAAGGGAATGGGAGATGAGACTCATTAAGAAAATAAGCACAGTCCTGTTAGACCATGCTCCGTGGCGCAGGGTGTATTTTTCCATCCTTTAAGTAGCAAAAGTGGATCCGGACAAGCCCTTAATGCTTTTGCACCCTGCGCTTTAGACTTTGTGCCTAGATTGTTAAAATAGAGCCCAAAGTGATCAAAACGATATACACTCCCAAGCAGTCAGCAAACAATACTACACAAAAAAGCAATTTTTCATTGTACAGTATACAGCCTACAAGGCACTGTACTACAGTATACAATATTAAAAGGGACACAAATCAAAGGTGGGAACAAGATAAATTTGCTTCTTCTTGTCTTTGGGCTGAGTCAGGCAAGAACACTTCATTGACATCAAACGCAATATTGTTTCTCCTGAAGCAATAGAGGAAAAAGCATCTAGTGAGTCGTATCCAGCACTGACATAATTCCTCACCTACAGTATATCACCACATGCTAAATCCTTGACTTGTAGCACATCTACTCTAGTGTAGGGTTGTCTATCATACACTTTCCATAAAAATACTCAATCGGATTCAGCAAAGGCAAGTATGGAGGGAGATCCGATTTCATAAACTGCCCATTGCACTCGTCCTCTCACATTGTTTTTTTTAGCCATGCTTAGACACTTTCCTTCCCACCTTCAACAGCCTGTTTGCTCTGAACTGGCTTGTACTGGTTGTCGCATCATTTGAAAAATGTGACATCAATTTTGAGTGGTTGTGTTTAATCAATGACATCTTTTCTCTATTTGTATTGGATTGTTGCTACCTGTGTTTACCAGCATGGATGACATGTGCATTAGAGTGCAGAATGTGTTTTAAAAATAAGAATGTGTTTAGAGTTTTTGCTGAAAAGTCAAAGTAAGATCTGCACATTTTTACCATGTGAAATGGTTTAAGGTATTGACAACAGACTGCACAATTAGATAAATGACGTCAGGCAACTGATAACTTTAGTTCAGCCAATGGGTTTTAGTGTTTTAGCAATTGAGAAAAAACTCTAAGGGTCACTTCTGCGTTATGGCTGCCCTCAATGTACCAGTTATAAATGTTACTACTCCTTAATATATGGTAAAGTAATTGTATCTTATTTTAATATAACATATTAAAATGACAAATAAATATGTGTGTTTGTGTATATATAAAATAGGTGGTGCTTATTTGGGTTATTTTATCATGTATCCTTTTATTAAGTTAAGACCCACATTACTCCATCAAATGAAATAACAAAGATAAAATTTATCAGACACAAGTCATTGAGAATGTTTACATGGACAATCTGATTTTAATATGACTAAGACAATACTCTGATTAAGAGTCTACCATGTAAACAACAATTTTTGATTAATTTAATCCAGTTGAGGTCATAATCGAACTAACCAGAAATCGAATTAAGACATGTGGTGTATGCCAACTTAAATCACATTATTGAAGTGAAAGACATGAAAACAGCACCAACCATTACCTCCATGTAGGATTTTTGCCGCATTTTGTGACATAATATACCATACACACACGGCTGTTTGACACTGTTCTCTGCATCTACTGAGTCAGTGAAGGAGTGGTAGGAAGGAAGGTATCAAATTCCATTAAAACAACACTCTTCCAGCACTTCATACTCGCATCCCGTTTGTCACGGGGCATGCATGAAATGTTCCTGAATTAAAGTGAAAGTGTCAAACTGCAGTTAAAGCTAACAAATTAAAAATGAAACACCTGCAATTACATGACACTCCAAAGGAATGTGGTTACATGGAGAAGCAAAGACGTTAATTAAATTATGAGCTATTACATGTAAAATGGGATCATGAAAGGACCATTCAAAAACCAACACATGTAAACACCTTAATCATATTATTGTCTTATTCAGAATAAGGCAAAACCTTTCTCCAAAACGTTGTCACATTTAAGATGAGCAGAACTATGGAATAACATAATTTTGAGCTAGCTCTCAAAACAAATATGCATGACTTTCATAGTATTTGTTTTATCCTACTATGGAAGTCAGTGGTTAGAGGTTATCTTTTTTAGTGTTCAACATAAGAAAGAAGGGTTTGGAACAATGTGACGGTGAATAAATAATAATTTTAATGCTCCCTTGCTTAATTAAATTCATTTTCTTGGTACTGTATCAGCCATCTGCAAAACTGCTTTGTAGATAATGGCATCAGCCTTTGAAACCTCATATTTGTTTATAACATGTAAATTCTGCATCATTATTCCATTCTTATTTGCATTTTGCTTTTTTCAAATCATCTGTCCGTGTTTATCGGTTGCGTGGAAGTATCAGTAAATGAGTCACCATTAATGAGCAGCCACCATCAGTTAAGCTCAGGGGCCTGTTTTTATCAACACTGGTGGGGCCATGGACATGTCTGTTAATTAACTATTAACTCCTTCCCCTATCAATCAGGGTAATTATCAGTAATTATTGCAGGGCAGAAGGCTGTTTTTTTTTCTGTCGATGGAAGTGGGACACTGGCTTTAATGACCGTGATTTGGGATCTCCCAGAACTTCAACTGTGGCCATATTGCCAAAAGCCATCCCCTGAAACAGTGGGGTTCAGCTAATAAGAGCACACATATGGTGACAATGGCGTATGGGTCTTTTTGGATTGTCTCTAGGATTAACTCAACCTTATGTTGTTTGTTATTTTTGTTTGTCAATGATGCATCACAGTCTTTAATTTTTTTTTTTTATCATTTACATGGAAGTTGTTAATTATAATTCAAGGCATTTAATATAATATAATAATATTTTCAGCCAACCAAAGTTTTATCAAATATGTTCAAGTGCTTCCCACACATAGACTTTATTTGAGCTGGCCACCCAGGTATATTAACGGCTGCCCAAGTATATTTGGTGATCTTTTTTTTATTATTATTATTATTATTTTGTATCTGTCTTTTAGCCAAACATCCTCAATCAATTAACCAGTGGAAAGTCTTCTCTCATTTACCCGTTTCGTACTGGTGGTTCTGTGTGCGCAAGAACTGTCGACACACCCACAATCTTGCCTGATATGCAGACCCACAGAGACTTGACTTTCTGGGATTTGACTTATGCTTTTGCTTTCTAAAGTTGTCGTTAATCGTATGCGTTTTTGCGTTATCCTTTTATTCAAGCCTACTTTTGCTTTTAGTGCGAAATAAACATTAATTAACTCAATTTATAATCTAAGCGACTTAGAAAAACTTTACTATATACTCAGAGAATGAAATGATCTAAACGTTTTGATCTAAACTGGCTGCAAAACATTTGTACACCATCAGAAATCGTTTATCAACTCATTTGATTAATTTAAAGATGCAGTAGGTGATCTGCCAAAATGCTAACCGGTTAGAATAATATCTTTGGAACACAATCCCACGCCTGCTATCTAAAACCACGCCTTCTGATATTATGAACGTTCACCTTGAAGATGACAGCAGACAACCCACTAGATCATTCGCCAGTTAGAAAACTTTATAGTACTTTATAATACTACAATTCCGAAGGAATAACTGTATTATATCTAGTAACGTTTTCAGTTGTGTAGCAAGCAAAACTTGTCATAGTGTGCAATATTTCACACATGCAAGGAACGCTAGTCTCACTTTCTCTTGCGCTTTGTTCTAAAGTGACTACTGTATGCTTAGTGGTTGGCCGGCAGTGTGCAGGAATTACAAAATTGCTATTTCAGACTGAATATTCAGAGTAGCATGGTAATCAATATAGGGAATGCGTCACAGGTTGTCATTGTTCAAAAATGAACCAATGTGAATATAAAACCAACTTCATCTCAGTAAACCAGGCTAGTTAAAATAGCGTAATTTACTTAATAAAAATCTACATAATCGATACTGTGAAAGGTACCTTATAAAATTGAAAAAAGTCACATCAATCTTTCAACAAAATCTACATAAGCTTTGCGTCACTAAAATAGTTTAAAACATAACCTTACCTGTCTTAAATACTTCAGCCATGGTGTCATCCTTCCTCCAGCTTGCATAACATATAACTCCAATGTTGAGTCAGGATTTTAAAGTTTTGATTGAGCATTTTGTTTTTTAGCGGTCACTCTCTCTCATGTGTGCACGTGTTAAATGCAGCGTGCGTTCACCATAGACTGTAAAAGATATAGACTTAGTATTCGTGATGTCACCCATAGTTTTCTGAACACTGCAAAAGAAGCTACAAGTAGGCGCGGCCAACCGTCACCATTTTGTTAGCGCGTCATCGCACCAAACACAGGATACCAAATAAGGGCAAAGAGGCGGAGAGAGAGCGGAGCTACAGACGCATGCTGAATTCTTAACATATTGCTTAGACCTGGCTTAGACAGAATTTTTACTTCGGGAGAACATTTAATACTTCATTACCTGTGACTCGTTTGTATTCTGACCACACGTGCTTGCTTGTAGACTATATCAATAAAGTGTTTAGACTTTTAAAAACACTGTTGTAATACATTGAGCCACTAAACATTGTTCTTATGACGTTTTTCGACAGGAGGAAAACGCAAATTACTATCAAACACTTCGGATATAGTCTGTGTTAGTAAATGCAAGGCTGTCTATAAAAATCCAGCACTAACACTGTATGACAACGCTTCAGATGACTGTTTTATAGCCTACAGCTAATCAATCTGTCAGATTCTGGAGTGCATTACAGGTCTAAAGAACATTTAAATGATAAATGATCTTAAATAAAACAAATACATTTATAGAGATGGTATATAAGTATATACTTTCACTCACCTGGGAAATGGAGGCAACTTGAACGGTTTGTAAGCACAATTAAGTCCACACAGCATGCATCATCTGATAATTGCAGGAAATAATTCCAAAAGGCAAATGACTGTGTAAAGAAACATTAACCAAAACAAAAATACGATGTATATGCCAAGTTCAGCGGCTAATTAGCCAGAATCGACTAAGACAGTGACGAGACTGCGACCAGCGAGGGCTAGCTGTCACTCAAGTGGCCACGCACTTAATTATGCAAACCTAATATAATTTAATAAAAACGAAACGGATGAGTTATAAAAAATACACCCCCCTCACAGTTGTCATGAAGGGTAATCATGGCTATATGCACCAAAGCCATCTTTTGTACCAGGCTGTAAACATGTTTTTATCAGCTGTAAAAATGGCCAAGTTACCAATGCAGAAAGCAAGCACTTGGATTTCCTGGAGTCAGCCCCCCAAGGCAAGTCGATGAATTGCAGTTTTAGTTACTTCCGTATTGGCTTCCCGAGGGAGAGCGGGAGGTTGCCGCTTGGCGTTCACGTGCAAAAGGCGGATATGTACAAATCTACATTTTTTACAGTTTGAGCTACTTATTAGAATTATGGGAATTGTCAGCCCGACAAATTTTAATTGGACGAACATTTTTTTGTCTTATGCCTTACCCAGAATATAAAAATACATATACATACATTTAGATCGTTTACTTTAATCATTACTATTGGAATGTGAAGAGACTTTCAACCAGCACAACAAAACAAAAAAATTCTAAAGATAATCACATACTGTACCTTTAAATAATCTACTTTTTATTCTTGTAATTATTATAATTCATAGAGATATTGCCTTCTTTAATAATTTTTGTCATATATTTCTCATTTGCTGTATATTGTCTTATATTTACATAAAATTATTACATAATTTATACATATCAATGTCAGCAGTAGATTTTACCTGTCAGTGGGTGCACATGGCTTCTGAATAGCATATAGTGGATTTTTTTTTCAACAGTCTTTTTTTAAAAACTTTAACCCATTGAAAAGAAACCATAACGGTGTCATAATAAATAAAAAATATTGTTAAATTTATTTTGTTTTGTCGCATGTAGTTAACCATTTATGTGTTGTGGGTGAAAGAAGTGTTTTATTCCGGCTACCACTGCAAGTATATTTCAAACCTGTGGAAAGCATTGTGTTTCATATCCTTTTTGTGAATAATGATGATATTGTTGACTTGCAAATGTTAGATGTTAGTAAGATTGTTAGAATATAAACCTTTATTGCTCAGCATATTGTTGACACATTAAATAAATAAATCATTAAAATAAAGAAGATAAAAATATAATATTTCTTTTTCAGGCACCAGTCCACAAGACAGCCCTAGAAACTTCTCCCCTAGTGCTTCAGCACATTTCTCCTTCACACGCAGGTAATAACACTGACACAAACATTAATGAAATCTATACCTACAGTATAGCACATATTTGAAGAGAAGTTTTCCATCAACTATTTTTACCTCAGGTAGCTAAAACTAATCTATGGACAAGATTATCATTGAGTTTTGAGTTTGGCTCCCTGCAATGATATGAGTACCAGGCACTGAAAATGTAATGAGACTGTATGAACTTGCATGGAAACTGCATAATCTGAGAAAAAAGCAGCTGTATTAATAGAATTGTGGTCCAGATCTGTCAGGAAGATCAGCATATCAGTTCATTGAAAAAGTAAACAATATTTTTTGATTTAAGAAGTGTGTGCCTGATGAAAGCTTTGGTTTCTGCACGAGCTGACAGGCTTTCTACAGTTTTAGATGAGAACAAATTTAAAACCATGGTTCGAAAGTTCTGATTTTAACCTGTCACATCAAACTGTGTTCGAGCAGACAGGGTTGAATGAGAAAAAAAAGGTCTTTTATTTCAATATTATTAATAATTTTTTTGCCTTTGTTTTTTTATTTATTTGTTTATTTATTTATACCTATGTATTTACACTTTTTTCTTATCATTTATGATCACCAAGTCATGGACTAAGAGCAGACAGGTAAATGAAAGTTTATTGAGAGAATCTCATGATACCTTACAGAAATGTGTTCAGATCCTTTTCACTCATTAAAAAAAAAACATGTTGTTCCATAATCTAGTCCATGTCGCTTTAGATAGGTTTTAGTCGCTTTTTATTTAACTAGGACTAATTATATATATTTTTATTTTATTATTATTAAATAAAGAAAATAAACTGTCAAAGTATTAAAAACACATAAAATTTATGTTATAGTCATGATAATCCAATAATAATTTTTCATTAATTTCAAAAACAAATGTTTCGATAATCTAGCCTGTGCAGCTTTTAGTAGGACCTTATTTTTATAGATTTATTTTATTAATATGTTTAACTAAAAAAAGCATAAGTAACCATCCTTAAGAATTAAAAAAACTAAAAAAATTAAATAGTATTAAAAATAAAGTAGTCAAATAAGTTTCACCCTATTAAGCACACACATACACACACACTAGAACAATTGTTAATGTGAGTAATAATAAAAAAAATGAAAAAGTCTATGAAAAAGACTTGTTTTGTCCATATGATTTGTATGAGCATAATTTATCATATGTAAATTTTTCTGATTTTGTTGTGAGATGAGACCTGGACTTGAGATTCATGAGATTCACCCTGTTGTACTTGTACATATTCCCCAGAAATCAACCATAGTGCATCGCAACCTCACTTGACATCATATTGACATCAAGTGTCTGCACAACCATTTTTTGGGCATTTTCTGTATGTATTCGGCACATGCAACTCTCCTCCCAGTGTTTGTGGCATTTGTCTTCCTGTGATTATCATCAGATCATTTAGGCAGCCAGTAGAAATTGCTCACAGCGCACCGCTCCAAAAGATAGCAGCCCCAGCTCATGGGTTACTCTGCCACGGTCTTTCATCTGCTCTACTTTGAAAATAAATGACTCACTCAGCATTTTCCTTTTATCTAGTGTACCACTTGCTTCTCATGTCTTGGAGCCAATGGAATGCAATCTAAAATATGCAGTTTGCAGATGATGATTCTATACAGTTATTTAAAGGTATATGGACCAAAGGTTTTCTGTGTTTGTAGAACTGATGGACGACGCTGGTCATTGGCATCTCTTCCCTCTTCTGGCTATGGAACAAACACACCCAGCTCTACAGTCTCTGTAAGTTCTGCATGTTTTTTCAGACAGTATTACTTAAGTGTGCATACACATTTTCATTATAAGAAAAAGCTAGAAGACCAACCTGCAAGCAGAAGCAAACAAATAAAAAAATTAATAAATGAAACGTTGTTATCAAGCAAATTAATCACTCTTAGTATGAATGCACCCTTAAAGCCCATGCATACTTTTTGTTGTCTATTAGTTAATGGCAAAATGGTTGGCTAGTTAACCAAAATAACCTAGTTAAGCCTTAAAATAAAACTAGTTCCCTCGCTAAAAGCCTATAGTATTTTCCGATAGGTTTTTCGAAAATTGCAAATAATAAGCTCCGTGTTCAAACACAGTTCATTACACTAACATGTTTTGTTCAACTAGATAATCCTCAAATGGTAATCTAAATTTTATAATTTTTAGATCCTAAATGCAAACGCAAGAACTGAAAAACTAATATTGGGCTATAAACGGACTACACTGACTTCAGGGCGCTCGCTTGTCACCACCCTGCTAACGACAACTTTCAGGCTTCATTTTGGAGAATGGTTGATGACAAAGATTTACTCTCTAGATTAATTATATTATAATCCATGCTATATATTAAAAACAAATACAATAACTACCTAAAAAAAGCACAATTGTATATAGACGTACCTTACAGAAAAAAAGACGAAAAAAACATTAGATTTATGTTAATGTAAATCACGTTAAAATGTCAGTAAATATCTTCATACTTTTACAAATGTATTTACACACTTGCATAACTGAGAGCAGTCTCCTACATCGCCCCTAGTCCAATTTAGCAACTTGATAGCAACCTTCTTTTTAAAGAAGCGTAACTGATTTAAAAAACCAAGAGTGTATGTAACTGATGTGCTTTATGTCGTAGAATAAAACGTGAACGTTTTTTGAGTTTGTTGTAGCTACAAACCTTTTTTAAGTGATTTAATTGAAATTTCTATTTAAATATCCCATTGACTTTGGGATGAGGGAACTGCTGAAATGATAACTCGCGCCCAGATTTTTGCATACAAATTGACGTCATAGTTCCTCCACTCTATTATGTTGTTTTATGATGGCATAGACAAAAAAAAATGGTTATTAAAAATTAATAATTAAAACTAGAATTATTTATGTAAAAACATTGTTTTAATTAAGTACAAAAGAATTAAAATTTCAGGAGACTAATAGATTTTGCCTTTAAGTTATAAAGTAAAATTGTGACAGTTCTTAGAGAAACAAATATTAAATGAGAAAACAGGTGTGACTAGTTTTTTCTTCTGCCGATTGAATGTGTTAAAGTAGGCATTTTATTCAGAAAGTTTGGGTAGTTAGGGTTAGGGTTTCGGGAGAGTTTTTACACCCTCACAGACTCCGCCTCCTTACGATTTTTGTTTGTTGACAAAACTTACAAATTAAGGAGTGTGGTTAATTAAGTGTTAACCACCGTAATACCTCAGAGGGACAAAATCTGAGAAATAAACTAAAACAAACAGGAAGTGCAGTTTCAGATTTTAATTTTAGATTACAAGTGCACACAATTGTTTTTTTTTTAATTATTATTATTAATGACATACGCAGATGAATTTTCCACCACAAAACTAGCAATGTGAGCTAACAAAAGCATTTGGTTAGTTTTGATTTCATTTGTACTTCAAGGCCCCCAGTCGAGAACAGTATAAAGCAGTGTTTTTCAACCTGTGGTCCATGGCCCCCCAGTGGACTAGACAGTAAAGCAGGGGGTTCTCCATCTATTTTTTAAATAAAAAATAACGTTGTTAATGTACGTAATCAATTCTTGTCATAATACTATGTATAATTTTAAAAAGATAAATAAATATTAAATAGTTTGTATTGGATTTTTTCAAAGCCAATTGATTTAATCAACCCGATACTTTAAAACGTGCTGTCAACAAGTCGAGCGCTCAAATTCTCTGCCAGTTTTGACTGCTTGTCTGATCTAGAAACCTGCACTCACAGAACCTGATGCAACCAGGAAAAGAGTTGATAGTTGAATGCTAGTGCAGGCATTAAGATACTCATGTTTGTGCTGGTTGTGGGTGCTTCAAATTATCCACAGAACTCCCACTCACAAATTGAGGGAATGTATGTATGTAAAAATAAGTTTTAAAAAGGCAAATAAATTGGTATGTATCTAACTTGCAGTAACAACAAGAATGCTTTATCAAGGTCTTTTCACTAGGAAAGTGGCAGGTGATGGAATCATTTTGCCCTCTTGAACGCATTGCAAGCGTCATGATATCTGGTCAGATTCTATCCAAATCGGTCTAACTGTCAAATCACTGGTAGGTTGACAATCAGTCTCATATTCGAGTGAGTGATCAACCTGCCACAAGTAGCTGGTTCTGCAGAAACAAATGTTTGGTAGTGTAGGACAGGGAACCACTGATATAATGCATAAGTAAAGGATGTACATCTACTGTAGGTGGTTACAGTGTGACAGGCTAGTGTGGCTGTTGTATAAGGTCTTTAGACTTAGGAACAGAAATAAGGTCACAAACTGTAGCTGTTGTAAGATCTCAAATTACTGTATACCTAAAACTGTATACAGTTTGTTGTATATGAGGAGCACCACCAACATTAATTGTTTGTTTGTTTTTTGTATGCTGAAAGCTTCATTGCTGTATATACTATATGTTTGAAGTGTCCCTGTGCACTATATGCACACAGCTGAACTAATACTTGGCTGACACTGTTTGCCACAGGCAACAGATGCTGCCATGACTATCCCCCAGTCTGATTCTGGGCAGTGCCAAATTTGTTTGCTGGTAAATATGTCCCTGAATCCATGCCAGACTGCCGACCCACTCACTCACTCTGGTTGTTGTGTTTAGTGACACAGTTGCTGCAGCTGACCATCCTTACAGAAAATGTTTAATGCTGGCACAACAGCCATCCAATGTTCAGTACACAAAACCTTTTGGTGTTCACACTGAATGCAAAAAAGCTATGCACAAAAAAAGTTTTAAAGTTGGAATTGATTGATGGATTGATTGATTGATTGATTGATTGATTGATTGATGGATGGATGGATGGATGGATGGATGGATGGATGGATGGATGGAT
>CAIGQZ010032318.1:15810395-15861399 GCA_903798205.1 Danio tinwini
GATGGATGGATGGATGGATGGATGGATGGATGGATGGATGGATGGATGGATGGATGGATCGATTGATGGATCGATTGATGGATTGATTGATGGATCGATTGATGGATCGATTGATTGATGGATTGATTGATTGATGGATTGATTGATGGATTGATTGATGGATCGATTGATGGATCGATTGATGGATTGATTGATTGATTGAAAAACATTCTTTATTTATTCAATAAAGTATTCAATTAATCTAGATTTAATTAATAAAAAATAAATAAAAATTAAAATAATAATAATTTAAAAATTCTTCTTAAGATAAATGAGATTTCAACGTTAAATTCAATCATAAAGAACTGCAGTTTAAGGTCAGTTATGATTAACAAGATTTTGGACTAGTGTTGACTGATGGAGCTTCTCTGTATAGTTTAAAAAGAATGTCATAAATTAAGTTACCATTGGATTAAAATTAATTAACCACCACGCATCTCAACTTAAACGCATATTGACTAAGTTTTCTGCACTATGCCATTGTAGGGTTACATCATCTTGAAAAATTAGGAAAACCGTAAACCTCCATTGCTGCATTTTGATTTTTATCCATCATCCGCATTATCACCACGTGATGTGTAATTAAACACATCAATAAGGTCATTGTTCTCATGTTTTCATTCCACTTCATTTCTCTTCTTTTCTTTTCTTTTTCAATGTATTTTCGTTTCATTTCCAGTCGTCCTGTTCATCACAGGAGAAGCTCCATCAGCTGCCTTTCCAGCCCACACCAGATGAGCTGCACTTCCTGTCCAAGCATTTCTACACAGAGAGCATTTCTGGAGATGACCACAGAAGAGCCACTCCTATGCGGCCACGGTCCCGCAGTCTCAGGTACAGAAAATAGTGTCCTTTTTTTATTATTATTTTTTTATATATACTGAGATCTGTTTGTTCCTGCATCTCATTTCTCATACAATTTACTCTGTAAATATGTAGAAAAAAATTCAAAGCATGTTTAATGCAAATGCTAATGCTAATCGAAAAGCTAATGTGTATGTTTATTTATTTTTTGCAGTTTTATCAACTTTCCCAATAAAAAAAACTTACATTAAACATATATATTGGATTTTTTTGGTATGATGATGTAAATGTTATAATATTGTAGTACAGTATGTCACAAAATTTGAACTGTGGATAATTGAATTACTAGCATATATAGCAGGGGTCACCAACCCTGCTCCTTGAGAGCTACCTTCCTGCAGATTTCAGTTGCAACCCTGACCAAACACACCTGCCTGTAATTAACAGGTGCTGTCCAGGTGCTGATTATTGGTCCAGGTGTGTTTAATCAGGGTTGGAGCTAAATTCTGCAGGAACGGAGCTCTACAGGAGCAGGGTTGGTGATCCCTGATATGTACTATTATATGTGTATATGCAGCCCACCTCTTTCTCAAAAGTATTTTTTTTTTTTTTGTAGACTTGAAAGGGGTGATACCTTTATAATCATGACATGATGCATGTCATGAGTATAATTGAGATTTTATGAATGCTTATGACAACTGTCATTAAGTGTCATTCACTTAGTTATTTTAAATGCACAGATGACATTGTTTGAGTTGTCTTTATGATGACAATATGGCATTACCAAAACAACAAAACTTGTCATACATCTGTCATAAATATGATTGTCATGTGGCCATTATAATTATCTTTAATATTTTTCTGATCACTTTTTTCAGTGAAACAATTCACTAATTGACTAATTCACTAATCACTTTTAATGCCATTAAAAGTGTCAATACTGTGTCAAAGAATTTTATAAGAGCATCAGTAATATTTTGCATACAAAATTTGTATTATTGTAGTTGAGATATTCATGACAATGACAGCTTCATGAAAAGTTACACTAACCAGCTACTTTGTCCAACTGCTCGTTAATGCAAATTTCTAATCAGCCTATCACAAGGCAGCAACTCAATGCATTTAGGCATGTAGACATGGTCAAGACAATCTGCTGCAGTTCAAAGCGAGCATTAGAATGGGGAAGAAAGGGGATTTAAGTGACTTTGAACGTAGCATGATTGTTGGTGCCAGGCAGGCTGGTCTGAGTATTTCAGAAACTGCTGATCTACTGGGATTTTTCACGCACAACCATCTCTAGGATTTACAGAGAATGATCCAAAAAAGAGGAAATATCCAGTGAGCGGCAGTTCTGTGGGCGCAAATGCCTTGTTGAAGCCAAAGGTCAGAGGAGAATGGCCAGACTGGTTCGAGCTGATAGAAAGACAACAGTAACTTAAATAGTGGTTATTTAAGTTACTGTTGTCTTTCCTATCAGCGAACCAGTCTGGCCATTCTTCTCTGACCTTTGGCATCAACAAGGCATTTGCGCCCACAGAACTGCCACTCACTGGATATTTCCTCTTTTTTGGATCATTCTCTGTAAATCCTAGAGATGGTTACAACCGAGGTATGCAAAAGAGCATCTCTGAATGCACAACATGTCCAACCTTGAGGCGGGTGGAAGACCACACCGAGTGCCACTCCTGTCAGCTAAGAACAGGAAACTGAGGCTACAATTCACACAGGCTCACCAAAATTGGACAATAGAAGATTGGAAAAGCATTGCCTGGGCTGGCGAGTCTCAATTTCTGCTGTGAAATTGGAATGGTAGGGTCAGAATTTGGCATCAACAACATGAAAGCATGGATCCATCCTGCCTTGCATCAACGGTTCAAGTCTGGTACTAGTAAGGTGTACCTAAAAAAGTGGCCAGTGAGTGCATGCTGCCTTTGTTCTCAAACCATAGTAACATTTAAAATAACAACTGAGCAAATAACAGTCATCATAAACATGTATAAAATCCTGTTCATGTTTATAACGTGTCATGTCATGATTATAAAGGTTACATGACAAACTTACGAACGCTCCTTCATGTAAATCGTTACCTTATTTTAACTGAAAATGTATTTTTCTTAAATTTCATTGCCAGTCCTGGAAGATCCCCATCATGCTGTGACCATGAGATTATCATGATGAATCATGTGTACAAAGAAAGATTTCCCAAGGTGAGTGTTCAGCAGTCCGCCTCAGTATCAAGTGATTGCATATTTAAAAGGGGAATTCATTGTGGGTATGTTTTTTTCCACCCTTCAGGCCACAGCTCAGATGGAGGAGCGCATCAAGGAGATCATTCAAAGCAACTCCCCTGAGAACGTCTTGCCTCTGGCTGATGGTGTCCTCAGCTTCGCACACCATCAGATCATTGAACTGGCCAGAGACTGCCTGGAAAAGTCCCGCCTTGGCCTCATTACCTCACGATACTTCTGTGAGCTCACAGATAAACTGGAAAGGCTCTTTCATGAGGTAAATGATACCTCCAGGGACGTTGCTTTCTTGATTCTTTTGAGCTCAAACTAGTTTTCTGTATTTAAAACCCATTTCCCCATGTGTATTCTTTTATCTCAAGTCTCTGATCATTGGTTTTATTGATGCATGCGTTTAGATGGCCACTTGTGATGTGTTCTGTCATTGTAATGCAGTCGACTGAGCGATCGGAGAGTGCAGAGGTGACCTTCATTAAGGAGCTAGTGAAGAAGATTCTCATTGTCATCGCCAGGCCTGCGCGACTTCTTGAATGTTTGGTAGGTTGTCTAAAAGAGTTTTGGCTTCAGTCTGTTGTCAGATCAGTATGACTAAATGCGACGTTATGGACATTTTTTGTTTATTTCATTTTATATATTAGGGGTGGGACAGTTCGGTTTGTTTTGCTTTGTATGACCAATTGTTATGTGGTCACTGTTTTCATTTTGATTAAGTTTACATTGTAGAAAAAAAGGTCTCCTAACTAGGGCTGTCAATTGATAAAAAAAAATGTAACTAATTAATCACACTTTTTTGTGATTAATCATGATTAATCATGAAAGTAATTAATCATGATTAATCACGAATCCAAAAATATATATAACAATCCAAAATACAGGCATTGCAAATATAAAAATTTAAAAAATAATAATAATAATAACGTATTGAATACAAACAATTGTATTCATTGTAAAGTTGTATTGCAAGTTTAGAACATTAATTATAAAGTAGAAACAATTTTGCTTAGTCCTCCTTAACATTTAGCCAGTTGCTAAAACTGTCCAGTCTATTGACATTATCAGAAACAGGAATTCAAACAAATAACAGACAGTCTGCCTCATCATGAACCCATATATACAGATGGATCGAAAACAGACAAAGGAGTAACTGCAGCAGTAGTTTTTAAAGATGATGTCTTTGGTACTCGGATTCCAGGAGAAAGTTCAATTTACACAGCAGAAGCGTATGCGATAAATATGGCTTTAGAACAAATGGAAAGTACACAGTACCGTAACTTATTAATCTGCACAGATTCCAAATCCTGTCTTCAAGCACTTGACGCTTCTAAGTGTGATCACCCCATAATTTCCAAGATTGTAAAGAAAATGACAACACTGGAAAATAAGAAGTTCAACATCATCTTCTGTTGGGTTCCAGGCCATATGGGACTACATGGAAGTGAACTGGCAGATGAAGCAGCAAAACAGGCTATCTCCTTGAAAGTGACAGAATGTTTAATTCCTCCGGAGGTCTTAAATCCCACAATAAATTTGTACATAAACGAAGCATGGCAAAGGGAATGGGACAACTGCATACATAATAAATTACATGAAATTAACCCGAACATAAATGAATGACATTTAGCAAATTATAATTTTAAGACCAGACATGATCAAACTGTCTACACTAAATGTCGAATTGGACATTCTAGGTTGACATTTATATTCGCTGAATAATGAAGAACCACCTAAATGTAATTACTGCCAGACTGCTCTTACTATCAAACATGTTTTATTGGAATGTGAAAGTTTAAATGCAATTAGACAGAATTTTTATAAGGAGAGTACTTTGATGGACATTTTTAAAATGGTACCACCAGGAAAAGTCTTAAATTATTTATCAAAAATTTAAATGAAAAATTGAATTGAACTTTGAATATATTTTTGTGTGAATTGTATTTATTTATATTTTATATATGTATCTAAGTAACTTTTTATTGGAATACAAACTTGTTTTTATCATGTAATATTTTTTATGTATATTCATCTTGCCATAAAATAGCCATAAGTTGCTGATGTGGCAATAAATAAATAAACAAATTGACATTATCGGGGAACAACACATTCACACACACAGAGAGAGAGAGAGAGAGAAGTACAGCGCACTCCCTTCAGGTGATGCGGCCTTAATTGTTTTATACTGAAACTTTCCTTCTAAAAGCGCTTCCTTGGTCTTATCCTTATTTCTTTGCACAATAAACACGCAGGGCCGGAGCAAGCTGAACTGGCGCTCTAGGCGAACGGCGATCACACCGCCCTCAACCCGAAAGTGAAATAGAAATTGACCGGTTCGCGGATGAAAGTGAGGACCGGGCGGTTTGCTCACTATTCTGCCACCCAAGGTGGCCGCCTAGGTCGCCTCTATGGACGCGTTGGCCCTGAACACATGTTGGCTACAACAGAAAATAAAAAAAAACTGCAACTGCGTTAAATGCGTTCATTTTTTTACGTGTTAAATATTTCAAATTAATCACGTGTGTTAATGCGCTAATTTTGACAGCCCTACTCCTAACACTTAAATAGCATGTAGAAATACAATACATTAGCATTAAATACTTAGCCTTATAATCTTGTTATCTACATTTTACAGTATTTAAAACAGTTATTCTCAAGGCCTTGTATTCTAATTTCAGTATTAGAGTTTAAATTGAGTCTTTTTAGTTGATTAATGGTAATGACAGCAACCCATTAAAGCTACAATTTTAAACTCCAGAGCAATTCAACTATAAAATAATGCAATGTTTATTAATCAGCTTTCCTTCAGATTTTTTTTCGCCACTTTTTACTAGATGGTGACTTTTTTTAAGGTTGACGTAAATCAAATGCTCACTTTATTCCTGTTTTCTTCTTATGCATATTATAGTGCATTGTAGAGTTGATTGGATAAATTATGTGGAAAAATTGTGTAGGTTGGTTATGTTGGATGTCAGATTTGTGCTTTGTATGTGTTTACTGAAAATTGTGTGTAAATAGTTTGAAAAAAACATTTTATTGTATTGGAAATCCCATTCCCATGTAAATGAGTCACATCCTTGGCATGGTCATGGGGCCTTTTTTAGTGTTTTTTATATTTTTTTCTTTTTCATTTAAACACATCTTATTTTTTTCACTTTTTTTTTCAATTGTTAACTGTTTTTGTACAGAGATAAAATGAGCTTGATTTTGTGGTAGAAGTTCCGAAACCCCTGAACAACTTGTTCTTGATTTATAGATTTTAGGGTTAGCACAGGTGTCCTCACATCCAAACATGTAAATATATGATGCTGTACTCATGTCATAGCTTGCAAGACATTTCATAACAGAGGGAGCTCTAAAATAGGGTATATGCACAGCTGTTGTTTTTTCCCCTACCAATAAACTTCCAGTGAATGGTTAATGTGACTTTTTTTGCAATTTTATACAAGCTGATCTAGCTGCTAAGAACGCTTTGAAGCAAGTGGTGAACAAATGCCAAATCCCTCTTTCGGAGATAAGACCTTTTTATCAACGTTTACATTTTAAACAAGTGGCAAGAGGAGTGGGGTGCACTGAAAAATAAACTATGAAATACAACCTGAAATCTCAAATCAAATTTTAAGACTAGATTTGATCAAGTGGTTTGTCGGATTGGACATACAAGAATAACCCATGGTTTTTTGCTCAAAGGTCAAGACGCAACTCAATGTTTATTGTGCACAATTCCTCTCACAGTGAAACACATTTTACTGGACTGTACTGCTTTTAATGTTCCCAGTAACACCAGGAAAATAATTTTAATTTGTATCATGTATTAGCGCTAATAATCTTATTTAATTTATGTATTCATTTGTTTGTTAATTTTTAATTGTATTTTTATTGTTGAAATTTTTCAATAAATTCAGCACATTTTTCGTTTTTTCCATGAAAAGAGCCTTGCTTGCTGACATGAAATTTAATTTAAAAATACATTACATAATTATTTAATTTTATATGGTTCTTTTTACAGCGCTTACGTTGTAATGTAATTAAAATATAATCAGTAAAATAGACTTAAGCATTCGTTTAACTCCATTGAAAATACTGGACTAAGATCAATTTTGATGTTTTAAAGACATGGAGTGGAAAATTACTTAATACAGTGATTCTTGTACATTCTGAGACCCACTTTATATTGTATAGCAATCAGGCAGTTAAGATTTCGGAGAAAAAAAACAGACCTTTAACGTGTTGATTTTATAACGGCATACAGTTCACTGTAAGCGATTTAACTGGGTTACTGAGAATGAAAAGTCCTTCTGCGTATACCTTATTATATGGCAGGCACTGACAGTGAGCATTCTGCTGCATATTAAACTGCCATTCTGTAAACACAGCAGCATTAAAGTAATACAATTCTGAAAATTAATGAAAAACATTTTTTTAACTGATGCACCAGGGTTAAATTATACAAGAAATGAAAATCTATGGCACAGTCTAGTCTGAGTCTTGTGTTTACAAAGTACTTTTTTTCTTGTAGGAGTTTGACCCAGAAGAGTTCTATCATCTCCTGGAGGCTGCAGAGGGTCATGCCAAAGAGGGCCAAGGCATCAAGACAGACATCCCACGATACATTATTAGCCAACTTGGCCTGACAAGGGACCCACTTGAGGGTAAGAGCACCCTCATAATTGGTTTACCATGGTCTTTTCCAATGGTCCCTGGCCTCAGATGGTACACAGATGAGTTATATACAAACTGAATATAAAAATGCCAAGAGCATGTAAAAAGTAATTATAATTTATTAGTATGCTCCTTTTTGGAGTTTAGCCACATTAGATTTTATCAGCTCATCAGGAAATAAAGTTTTATTTACAGTCCATCAGGCTGAGTGCTTCCAAGAAAGAAGTCGTTGCTTTCAAGAATTCAAGAATCGTTGCGTTGAATTGACCCAGTTTGCATCAAATATTCATTTATTCATTAAATTTCAGCTTAGTCCCTTTATTCATCAGGGGTTGCTACAGCGGAATGAACCGCCAACTTATCCAGAATATGTTTTACACAGCGGATGCCCTTCGGGCTGCAACCCAGCACTGGGAAACATCCAATACACTCATTCACAAACACACTTATACACTACAGCCAATTTAGTTTATTCAATTTACCTATTATGCACGTGTTTGGACACTGGGATAACATGTAAACTCACCACAGAAATGCCAACTGCTCGAGCCGGGACTCAAACCAGCGACCTTCTTGTTGTAAGGCGACAGTGCTAAGAACTGAGCCACCGTGTCACCCCTGCATCAAATATTCAAACAGTAAATTTGAAAATGCCAGTGGCCTGTAAAACTAGTCATGCTGTTGGGAGTTGTTTTGTTTTGTTTTTGCTTAAGACATGCTTATTAACTGTATTAACTTCTATTGGGATTTTCGAACTAAGCTTTGACTTGTTTATATACTTGTGTTCTGTAACTTTTATAAAATAACAAATTACCAAAGAAAAAACAATCGGCTTAGCATTTAGTATATGCAAAATTACTACTGTTTTTCTTTTTTTCATAAAAACACCTATTCAATTTTGTAAATAAGCTTGCTAGCATTTTCTACTTTCACTGATGCTGGTAAAAATAGTAGAAATGAATGAATGAAATCAATTAAAAAGTCAGTCAAATGCTGCAGTTATCAGTGTTGGGGGTATCGCATTAAGAGAAACGCGAGTAACGTAATCATAAAACTTTTCTAAGTAACAAGTAAAGTAACGCATTACATAAAAAAATTAAGTAATAATATTTGAGTTGCATTTTAGATAAATTAATTTACAAAAAAAAATTGCTGAATTAAAATGAGTGTAATCACGTTAAATCCCACTCAATGAGAGAATGAGCTCCCTGCGGGAACAGACAGAAACCATGGCTGCATCTGAAATCGCATACTTCCATACATGGTACGCTAAAAACAGTATACGAGTCGAAATGTATGTCCAAATTCCTAGAATTTGAACATCAGTATGTGAGAATGACTTACTACTTCTGGCAAGATTCTGAAGTGTGCATCCAATGCATGCTATGCGATCCATGATGCACCACAAGAGAATTCATGAAAGTGAGTGAAGCAACGCAATTGACGCTGGTAGGTCACATGATCTTGACAAAATGGCAGATGTAGTACGTCCGAGTTCCATTCATACTACTCACATTCATACTTACTTTTCGTACTTTTCTAACGGTTGAGTAGAACATTTAAATTCAAATGCAGTACCTACTGAGTAGTAGGCGATTTCAGACGCAGCCTAAGATGACATTTCTGTAATGGAAGTATTCTCATTATTCTGAATGCAATAAAGAAAAGGGGATTGTCACAATGGACAGTGATTTTACTAAACTGATAAGACAAAAATACTAAATAGATAACACATTGTTTTCAACTTTCATCAATCTGTATTTACGGCATGTATAGCGTCAGGATGTTCTCAGAAGGTAACATTATTCTATTTTTTTAGGTAAAATGAAGGTGTAGGTTATACAGTGTGTTGTTAAATGCTGAGCTCCTCTATTTAAAAAAATACCCTGCAAGTTCTGAAAGAGATCAAGCCTCAGGCAGGTATGAAAAAGTAACTCAAAAGTAACTTAACACATTACTTTCCATAAAAAAGTAACTAAGTAACGCAACTAGTTACTTTTTTGGGGTGTGACTCAATATTGTAATGCATTACTTTCTAAATCAACCTTCCCCAACACTGTTAGTTATGGGTTTTAGTGTAACAAAGTTTTTAAATTACAATATAATCTGATCAAGATCTGGAACCAAGGTGCAGAAAATAGTATTTTATCTTTCTTTTGTTTTCATATTTATTGTAATATTAGCTAAATATCTTGTACATACACAGCATACTCTAATGAACTGTGAATTTAGAACTGTCATTATCAGTAATGAGAAGAGAATATGCCTGTAGACATTTATGTCTCTGCATTGCCATATCTGCCAAAACAGTGTTGGTTACAAAGCCCTCCAAGGCTTTCTAATCCTCGAAGAACATCCAAATCGTTTGGTGTGATTATTGGAAATGGAGATAGGCAGCTGTTCGGAGAGCTTTCTCGATGGGCTTAGTTGTCTTCTGAGACATCTGAACGACCCTCTGGTTCATTACCTCCTGCTGTTCATCGGTTACTTTTGGAGCCTCCTGAGGACTGCCTCACTGGATTTGTTTGGAGGGGCAGTTTTCTGACTAAATGTTTCATGATGCGTACATTTCACCATTGATTTCCACACCATTTAAGTCATTTAGAAACCACACTAGTCAGCTCTACAAAATTACTCTTTTGGAAAAAGTGACCCTTTCTTTCTTTCTTTCTTTCTTTCTTTCTTTCTTTCTTTCTTTCTTTCTTTCTTTCTTTCTTTCTTTCTTTCTTTCTTTCTTTCTTTCTTTCTTTTTTTTCTTTCTTTTTTTTCTTTCTTTCTTTCTTTCTTTCTTTCTCTCTTTTTTTCTTTCTCTCTTTCCTTATTTTTTATTTTCTTTCTTAATTTCTTTATTTCTTTCATCTTTCTTTCTTTCTTTCTTTCTGTCAAAAACAACAGCAGAATAGCTTTTTTAAACTGTCATTCTTGATCAGCAATCAAACATTCGCTGCATAAAAAACCATATGCCTGAATAGTTTGCGATTTATTCATTTGTGGCAACCCCTAATAAATCGAGGACAAAGTTGAAGGGGAATGAATGAATGAATGAATGAATGAATGAATGTATGAATGAATAAATGAATGATCAGCAATATTCCCTCTAAATTACACACTTCTGATGTTGCCTTAATTTGCAAATGAAGTAAAGCATTTTTCTCAAAAGACTCTTTTTAAATGAAAAGATTCAGTCACACTTTTGATGAACCATTAACTATGACTTGACTTAATAAAATGCTGATTTGCTGCTTGTTAATAGTTATTAAGTCAATAGTTATTTTTTGGGGGGTAGAGGATTGGGGATGTGGAATATGTAAGAATAATACTTTATCTGTATAGTTTTTATTATTTTTGGACCATGATGATTTAAACTTTTTTATGATATGTTGGTTTCACAAGTTATAGCTGTATTATTGGTTTAGCAAGACCAATATGAGAGTTTTCTTCAGAAATCTTTTTTTTTTGTTTGTTTTCAAAGATTAATTGAATGTGTATTCCAGCAACTAATTTATTGTAATTGTCTTGCAGAAATTGCCCATTTAACTAGTTATGACAGTGGAATCGCAGAAACACCTGAGACAGATGAATCTGTCAGTGTAAGTATTTTTATTTTATTTAATAAAAAAAATTTGAACTACTGTATATGTGAACTTTTGCTTATTTGCAAGTCAATCAGTTACTTACAGCATTTTACATATATTTAGTCCCACAGTTTAAGTGCAGCCTTACGGTCCCGGCGCAAGCCTTGTGAACTCGACTTTGAGATGATTAAACTGATCAGCAATGGAGCTTATGGGTAAGTGATGATATACTGTATAAACAATTTAGGTTCAATGTTTAGCATTGTTTTTAATAACTAGTTTTTAGCACAAAATACATACTGTACTGTAAGCAAATACTGGCAATCCATTCAGAGCACTGTCAGATGTCTAAACCTGATCTATATCTTAACAAAATATATCATATGCATGTATCATACATCATTTTCAGACAATTAAGGGCTTAAGTAACTTTTTAATTGTCATTGATGTAAATTTGATGTCTGTTATCATACACGTGACTGATGCTTTTCTTTTTTTCACAGTGCCGTGTATTTAGTGAGACACAAAGAGACAAAACAGCGATTTGCCATGAAGAAGATTAACAAGCAAAACCTGATGCTGAGGAATCAGATCCAGCAGGCCTTTGTAGAGAGAGACATCCTAACGTTTGCAGAGAACCCTTTTGTGGTCAGCATGTACTGCTCCTTTGAGACCCGCAGACATCTTTGCATGGTTATGGAGTATGTTGAAGGTGAGATACTGCACAACACGTACATCATTTGTAGTTTTGTGCACTGTTAAAAAAAAGTTTTAATTTTGTTTCTTCGGATAAATTATGATATTCATGTGCAAAATACATATATAGTATTGTTGATACATATAAATAAAGTATTAATTATAAATGAATACAATAAAATAGTTATCATACACATTAGCATGTGGTAACCACATTCCATGTCATTTTTATTACCTCATGTGGTTGGATTTTTATAGTACACAAATTGATAACCTTGTAAATAAATTGAATAGAAAAGTAATGTATGTTTTAAATATTTTTAAATACAAAGTAATATCATATGAAACAACAAATATAATTAAAATAATGTTTAAGAACCACAATCTGATAGGATAAAAGGATATAGATAGACCTGTTATACAAATATATATATATATATATAAGTTAACTATAAGTTTACTTAAATATACATATTATAACTTTTGTTTTGCTAAATAATTTATGTTTATTTATGTATTTATTTATTTATTTATTTAAGTCCATACAATGTTGATTTATCTCATAAAATGTAACATTTTGTCTTTTGATTTTGAACTTGTATTTGATATTTTGTATATATGTCTTTCCTTAGAAAAAAAATAACTTAACAAATTCTGAAGCTTCTGGACATGGTTGATTTGACATGGATTGACCCAGGAGTCAAAAATCAGTGTTTTATGCAGCATTAATTTGCATATTTCTTATTCCCACAGGAGGGGACTGTGCTACTTTGCTGAAGAACATGGGTCCTCTCCCTGTGGACATGGCCAGAATGTACTTTGCCGAGACTGTGTTAGCCCTGGAGTATCTCCACAACTATGGAATCGTCCATCGAGATCTCAAACCAGACAAGTGAGCTATGCATAACTGATTAGTGAAATGTCACATAGCTTACACATCAAAAAATAAAATGAGCTGAAATGAACTGACCTGGGGTGCGTTTCCGAAAATCATCATTAGCAAACTAAGGTCGCAAGTTCCATCATTACAAACATAGTTTGTTGATTTGGGCGTTTCCCAAATCCATCGTTCCAACGAACATTCCGCCGTAAACTTGTATGCTTGCAACGACACCTCTGGAGCTGTAGTTAGAAACATAGTTCCTGGCTGTGTTCTATTCCCAGTTATCCTTCCTATGCCCTAGTCGTTTAGAACATTCTAACATTTAAACGTGGAATTATTTTTTTTAAAAAAGCAGTTTTAGCTCATGTTTACAATTGCGCTGTCTTTGCAGTGCACTTTAAAAACATTGATGTCATTTTGAACACAGCCATGGCTCATGACGAAAGCTGTAGGTGACTTATTATTTAAAAGCAGAATTTATGTTACGTCTCCAAAGCTTGTGAAAACAAAAAACGTAGCATACATTAATGCTTTTAATTTATAATAGGTTATTTATTAAATATCTGTACTGTATATGACATGGGCCTGTTGGTTAGAACATTTCTGCAGTGGTTTGAATGTGTCAAATTGTAAAAGTAGACTTAAAAAAAAATAAAAATAAATAAACAATATCCTACCTAATAATAATAATAATCACCATCATCATCATTAATATTATTATTAAAGTATGATTTTTCTATTTTTAATTTTTTACCACCCCGTTTAGAGCATCATTATGAGCGTTTTACGTTATAACTAACATGGTTCAAAAGATGGATCTGCAACAGAGAAACTACGGGTTTTGGGAAACACTCGTCACTATCGTTTTTTCACAAAGGATGCATCGTACTATTATAGTTCAGCCGCGAGTTATGTCGTTGTTTGGGAAGCGCACCCCAGATTATTTCTAGATAGTGATTTCGTTAGCTGATCTAGAACAGGGGTTTTTAACCTGTGAGGCATGCCCCACCAGGGTGGCGCCAGCACCTATTAGGGGGGTGCGAGAATTTAAGGCGTGCACTCGAGTTAATTATGATGACGATTTTTATGTGTTCACTAGAGTGAATCTGATTAACGTTAGTTCCACAGCTAACTATTGAGTAAAATTGGACGAACTTGCACTGCATGAAAAGCCTAATTTTTGGCAGTTAACATTTCTGTAATTTGCTGTAGAAGTTTCAGTGATTCGGCTGTCCATGGGAGTTTTTAGAGAACACCGAAAAATGGCTGAGAACTGCTGATAATTGACGTAGAATTGGCTTAACAGTTGACACCTCCATGATTTCCCTTCCCTTTCCTGAGTGAACCTTTCGTATATAAAAATGTGTTGCTGTAAGATATACAAACACTGCAGGGTAGGAACTGAGCTACAGGTGGTATTTCTACTGTATATGGAAAATATGTTGACTAATTGTAATTTAAAAAAATATAATAAAATAATTAACATTTTTTTATATATATACATTTTTATATAGATAAGTTTTTTCATAAAAAATTATATTTAAGAAACTTTTATCACAACTCAGGTGCCAAAAACAAAAGCACCTTGCACTTTATAAATCCTTTTATAAATTCACTTGATTGATAAAGCCTGTTTACATTAACACTGGTTTGCAACTAACAGAACTGAAAGAAAGTTACATTTTAAACATGAAGCAAATAAGCACATCTGAACCACACACACAAAAAGTGTGTGTGTGTCCTAAAAGGTTGAAAACCCCTGCTCTAGAGGGTTGACATCTTTATTCTAATTAAAGCATGCAGACAAGTTACAGCCACTAAGTTAATAGCATCATAAGCTGATATGACTAACAAAATGTTATGTTGTGCTTCTATACGTTATTGTATTTCAATAGTTTGTTAGTCACTTCAATGGGACACATCAAGCTGACAGACTTTGGCCTATCGAAAGTGGGGCTGATGAACATGACCACTAACCTCTACGAGGGCCACATTGAGAAGGATGCAAGAGAGTTTTCTGATAAACAGGTACAGATTCAATTGTCTTTGAAGGTCTGATTGAAACTGTGTATTTCAATTGAAATTTTGTAGTTATTGTCATTGATCATGTTCCATAAACACAGCCATTATGTTAGGACTTTGTCTTTAGAATTAGTTTAATATGCTAACAGTTAGCCAATGGGTCTTAAGGACAGTTTACACTAGAGATCATAACTATTTTCAGTTTGAATAATTATTTTTGTTCTTTTTATAACACTGGTATTAAGTCCATCTAATTGCATTTTTAAAGCAGTAGACTGTGTAACTAAGCACACACTTACAATAAGCAAAGCATTATTATGAATTGTTGTGAATGCTAATGTAGTTATTATTGTCATTTTATTTTGAATAATTGATCATTATTTTATTCTGAACAGCATATCAATGTGTTTGAGTAGCTTTTCTGTATAAGGGAAAGTTCACCCAAAAAATCTAAACATACTCAGTATTTACTCACCCTCAAGTAAAGTAAGTCAATAATAACCTGTTAACAATAATAAAAACAAAATAAAATAAAAAAAATCTGTTTTGACATTTCCCAGTTCTGTTTTGAAGTTGTCGCGCTGATTGCATCATCAGATTGGGCACTCCTATTGGTTCTTGGTTTGACAGTCATCGCAGTTGAAGTCGCACTGCAGGAAAGTGTCTGAACCTGATCGCAAAAACCATTAATCGACTGTCTGTGAAAATATCAAAAAGCCCAAAGATTTTAGCCTGGGATTTCTGGAATTGTTTAGGATTTCCCAAATTTGTCTCAGACTACCAAATTTTAGCTGAAATTGCACAGTGTGAGCAAGCAGTGCTTAAGACAGGACACCAAAATCCAAGTCTACCGATAAACAATGATGTCTGTCCTTTGTTGTGTAACATATACTTCTCCCTGCAGGTGTGTGGGACTCCCGAGTACATTGCTCCAGAAGTGATCCTGAGGCAAGGCTATGGGAAGCCAGTAGACTGGTGGGCAATGGGAATCATCCTGTATGAGTTCCTGGTGGGCTGTGTACCATTCTTTGGAGACACTCCAGAAGAACTGTTTGGCCAAGTCATCAGCGGTCAGTCACATTCTGAATTCCTGTTATGCAATATAGCCATACTTCATTCAACGGGAGCTTGTAACAGATGCAAACTTGTGTTGCGTAATCTCAACTCTGCTTCTCATTAATGCATATCAGTATCATAAGATCAGCAAAAACTCCCCGGAGGCATGTGGGTCTCCTGTTCTTATCCTTCATCTGTCAAAATTTCTCTGGATTTGTTTATTGCTGTGCTGATGGTGAAATCACATGTGATTCCGTCTTATAAAGAAAGACGGTGTTCATGTTCTGACATAGCCTAAGCAATCAATATTAATCAATAAATAAATCATGTAAATAAAATGTATATTAAATAATGATTATAATAATTATTAACTATAGTTATACATAAATATTAGTTTTACAATAGTGTTCTACAGTACAAACAGTGTAAGATATGTTAGCTTAATACAGTATATTCACTTATAAAATGTATTTCCATGTCTCAGGTGTTTTATGTTATTTAAAACACACTAAAATAAGGGATGTGAGATCGTTTTCTGTCAATTATTGTATTATTGTTATTAATTTATTCATTATCATTTCTAGGAAGGCAGTGTTACAGTTATTTATATTTAATATGTAGAATGTTTTTTTGTGTCTAACAAGACAGCAGTTCAAAACAACCTAATCTGGAGCTTTAACCGATTATTGCTGTTTATGAAAAGCACTTTGAATTACTATTGTGAATAAAATATATAAATAAACTTACCTTGCCTTGCCTAATCTAATGCTAACACCTTCAAATGATCACCTGTAAAATGTAATATAAGTTTAAGCCCTTGAAACAACAATGTTTTCTGCCATTCCCAAATGTTTCTGTACTGGGATTACCATTAACGTTAGTCAGTAATGTGTTGAGGTGTGAGTCATAATTAATGTACCCAGCTAGCTGCTTTTGCCCTGAGCTGGGTTGCATATTAATGCTTCTTGAGGTGATTCAAATGTGAGGCACATGTTGCTGTAGAGACAAAACAAACAAAGCACAGCTCTTCATTATTTTCACCCCCTGGCCTTTAAACTAAAATCCCTGTCCTCTTTCTTCAGATCTAACTCGTTTTTGTTATTCCACAGTAATCATTTAAGTTTTGATTCCGTCAAGTGTCTGCTCTTTGATTAGTGAGAAATGCGAAATAACCTCTGGTACTGGATGCTCGTTCCTAGAATTCATGCATGCAAAAGTGAATATGATAATGTTTAGCATGCCTGTTTATGTGTAGTAGGCAATTTCATGCATTTTAATTATTACATTTGATTCATATGTAAAAATATTCTCTGTATTAATTAATGGTGTGTTGTGTTACAATGGAGGCACAACAAAAGTGGTGTGGAGCTTTCATGTTGAATGATTTTTGGAAAAGACTTTGGTTAATGAGGATAAAACTGTAGTCTGCTTCTTGCCTTAGATGAAATAAACTGGCCTGAGGGAGAGGAAGCGCCACCAGCTGATGCTCAGGAGCTGATCACTCTACTGCTCAGACAGAACCCTCTGGAGCGCCTTGGCACTGGTAAGGGTCCAGAATACTTGTAGTGATACTTGCCAAGCACATAAATTTATGAGTAAACATAATTTTGCCAATTAAATAGAATGCCTATTTAGCCAGTAAAGTGTTGTAGACATTTCAAAGTAATATAGGGTTAAATTGCTAAAAATTGTGGAATATTTATACAAATAAATATATAAAAGATTATATTATATATCATAGAACACACTCTCTCACACAACTCAATAAAAAACAAAGTTAAATTGCACTGCATAATCTAAATATTTGCTATTATTTATATCCAAATAAAACACATAATGTAAAATGCAACAGTCAAATGCTAAGAGTATGCAACACATTACTTCCAGTCCCCTGAGAGCTTTGTTCATCTTCAGAACGATATAATAATATATAATATAATTTGAAGAAAAAATTTATGATATAATTTGGGTGAAATCCTCGTCCTTCAGAGAAAGCAACAGTGTCTTTCAAACTCCAGAAAAGCAACAAAAAATAATGTCAAAACATTCCAGGTGACTTCAGTAATCATACGAAGCTCCAAGAAAGCTCATATGCACCAAACAACTAAAAATATGGCTTTGTTTGCATATTTTTCCCCATGTCAAATTAGGTATGTGTTTGCTATCTGCTAATTCTGTATCTGCTAGTATTATGATTTTCTTTTTCCAAAATGCAGTCTTCATTCTTCCCTAATGTTTTTGAATGAATATATATATATATATATATATATATATATATATATATATATATATACTTGACATTGCCAGCAGTTAACTGTTGTTCCATCATTGTGTTCTCGTGTAACGTCAACTGTCAACTGTCAAAGTTCAGTTACAAAACTCAAGACCGCTAGAACAGAGGACGCGTGAAAGTTCCCGGATGTGTTCATGATATCGAGGATGCATGGATGCAGACTTGAGCACAAAACTCGCTAGAGAAGTTCCAGAAGTCATTGTGGCTGAATAAAGGAGATGGGAAGTACAGCATTCTATACCTGTTTATTAATAAAGTTCAGAAATATAAATTATTTAAAAAAACATTAAGGGTGTTTATTTGCTGAAATTCGTATTAAAATCTGTTTTATTTGTATTGTGCAAGTATATTTGTAAGGTTTTTGTGCATATATATATATTAAAAGAGGATAAACAAGAAATCATTGTATGAATACAGTAGGGTTTAAATAATTTTTTATTGAAAATATGTGAAGTTCATGTGACCTCTGCATTCTTGGAATTGAGAAACAGCCACTGTGACCTATAGAAATATATAGAAAGAATAGGAAGAGAAGTCAAAGACAAACACTTTTTTTTTTTTTTTTTGTGGTGCAAAAAAATGTTTGTAAAGCTTAGTGTGATTACAGTTAAACCAAGTGTGCATGACAATGTTTTTAGTTCCTTTTCTGGACTTGAAACGCCTCTGGACTATTGCTGTATATCTAGGATGGGATAGGGCTGCCAGATTTCATCTAAAATATCTTCACTTGTATTCCAAACTTGAAAGTAGGTCTCTGGAGTTTGGAACATCATGAGGCTGAGTAATTATAATACTTAATTAAAACCTTTGGGTGAACTAAAACCAAAAGAATTGACTTGATGTTGAGTGTTTCTGAAATTTGATTGCTTGTATGTCTTTAAGCAGGAGGAGCATATGAGGTGAAGCACCATCAGTTCTTTCACAGTCTGGACTGGAACAGCCTGCTGAGGCAGAAGGCAGAGTTCATCCCCCAGCTGGAGTCTGAAGATGACACCAGCTACTTTGACAGTGAGTGACAGCAGGAGTGAAGTCATTGTCCTTCACGGTCCATGCAAGCAGAGCTGGCCTGACAGTCATTCGTCATGTCTGTCTTTATGTCTTAAGGCAGCACCAGACATTCCCAGGCTGATAAATTACTCAGATATTAGTAAAGCACAGTTGGTTGATGATATCAATCTTTGTCATTATATTGGAGGCATTTCAAACTAATTGCTTTTAGCTTTTTTGTATATGTACAGATGAAGGCAAAATGATTAGCCCTCCCCAGAAACTGTTAGTCTTTTTCAAATATTTCTTAAAGGATGTTTATCAGACCAAGGGAATTTTCAGAGTACTTCTTCTGAAGAAAAACAAATTTTCTTTAGTTTGGCTGGAATTAAAGATATAAAAATTATAATAAATAAAATTTAGGTCTATATTGTTATCTCTCTTGAGATTTTTTTGATGCAAAAACAACTACTGTTGTCCATTGACTTGCCTAATTAGCATTTAAATGGCAACTTAAGCTGAATTCTAGTATCTTCCAAACTAATTAGAAAAATATTATGTACTGTCATCATGGCAAAGACAAAATAAATTTGCGTATTTTTTTAGAAATTAGTTTAAAAATATGTTGATTTTTCTTTAGTCTCCATTAAACGGCTCTTGGGAAATAAATAAATAAAATAGAATTATTAAAATAATTACATTTCACAGGAGGCCTAATCATTTTAACTTCAACTTTGTTCATGTTTGAATGTAAATACAAATTTATTTAGACATGCTGTTTCTTCTTTTTAAGAAGTAATTCCGAAAAAAAGTTCTAGGGTGCAGGGTTGAGCGAACTTCCCTTATTTACAATAATAAAGTCTTAAAACAACTGACATGAAAACATTCTGACATCCCATTTTCTCGTTCAATTACAGCAAGATCTGATAGGTACCATCACTTAGAAACGGAGGAAGAGGACGATACCAATGACGAAGATTTCAATGTGGAGCTGCGGCAGTTTTCTTCATCCTCTCACCGATTTTCCAAAGTGAGTTCTCTTTTTTTTTTTCTCTCCCTCAAACAGTTTTTTATTTATGCAGTGTATAATGAATCAGATGAGAGTAGTCCTGCTCAGCGTATGCATTGTGTTTGTATCTGTGGAACACTACAGCCAGCACTGTCTCTGGTATTGAGTTCAGCTTATAGATATACATGCTTTTACTTTTGTTAGAGAGGATTTTTTTGTAGGTCAGTAAACAGTTTCACACGGAACAAATACTCATCTTGGGCATGCAGGGTTTTGGTGCATTGCAGTAGGAATTGCTTCCAGAACTATCATGTTAACAGTGAATGTTTTTTTTGTTTTGTTGGGAATGTTTTTTTTTTGTTTAGTTTGTAGACTAGTGGACCAGTCACAAGCCCTCCATTTTGCAGCACAATTTTCAAAGCCATATAATTATCTGCTATAATTATGATGATAATTGAATCTGAAACAAAAGATTTTGATTTGAGTCCATACATTCGTCAGTCATTCTGAAGGTTTTTGAATGAAAATATATATCATATTAATCACAAATGTGGTCTTAGCCTCAAACCACTTTTACAACGATGAAAATATATCATGTTTGTGTATTCATGTTTATATCCTATGGCATATGCCAGTATTTTCTAATAGATAAAAATGGCAATTATTGATGCACATAAACTGTATCTTGTGTGTTTGTGTGGTGTATGTAGGTTTACAGTAGTCTGGATCTATCTCGAGGACAGCTGGAGGAGAAAGGAGAGCAGACTGAGAAGACAACAGATAGTCCTCTCACTGTTGACTCACTGAGCTGGACTCCAGACTTCACTGAAATGTGTGTTACCCTTAAACTATTTGCATAAAATTCTCTAAGCTAAATGTGTGAAATCTGATATTAAAATTGTCTGTGAATGTGCAAGATTTGCATTGCAGTACTACAACAACACATTAAACTAAGAGAACAAAATGGCAGTTTAAAGTATCAAGCATCATAACCTCTTTTTTTTCGTCCAGCTTAAAATAAATGGTATGAGAAAGCAACAGAAGCCCTGTACATTAAAGTTCCAAATGGCTACACCTGCTCTTATACTTAAAAAAAATGGCGAATGCTCATGTGCTATTGGTTATTGTTTTTTACCTTTTAATTATTTTTGATTCTGGCATGGAAAAGACATTTTCAAAGCAGAATATCTTACTTTAGCATTGTTTTTCAGATAAATAAGTATGTTCACTTGGGATGTTTCTTAAATATCTGCAAACATATTATGGTATTGTTATGCTTTAGAAGAGTCAAAAACTTACATACAGCACCTTTAAAGAAAACTGGTTAGAGCTAATAGACTGCCTTGGACCAGAAACTAAACCCAGCTTTTTCCAGTTGGATCATATAATGATTTATTCTCGTTTCTCTTCTCCAGCCCCTCTCTGTCTCATTCATCTGACAATGAGAGCACTAGCCTGAGCAGATGTTCCGGTCTTCTACCCAAGTTTGCCATCTCCGCAGAAGTGGAGGATGGTGAAGGCTGCCTGGCTCTGGAAGACCCCAGTAAAGTGACCTTTAGTATTGGGGAGCTGCCTCAGGATGAGCCTGATCCCACCACACCCTGTAGCACCATCAGTAACTCTACCCTCTCAGGTAAAGGACTGATTTACTTAAGACGGAAATCTACATCCATTACATCTCCTCTATAAAAGTTTGAGAGTTACTACTTGTTTGAAGTCTCCTGAAATAAAAAATTATAATAGAATAATGGATGTTTTAGATACACTCAAACATTAAAAAGAAAGAAGACTAAATAGATAAAAATGACCTTAAACATTTGAGCCAGGGCCGGCCCAAGCCTACAGGGGGCTCTTAGCAAAATTATATTTGCATGTAATTCGGTGCAACCAATATTAGACATTATTGTCAATCCTGATTATTCCCACAAGTCTAATAAATCCATTATCAATTTTGTTTGCTGTATCTGTGTTGCTTACAATGTTTTTGTATAATACTAATTAAACAAATGTTTAGGAAGAAAAATGTCTGAATTCAGCCTGCATTAACCAACTTATTACTATTTAGTCACAAGATGCGTCAGTCAAGAACGGTTGCATTGAAAGATGCACATATTATGGATATGAATGCATATTTACTAACTGTTATGATGATTTGTATTACCCAGCCATTTACAGTTTTTCTCAGTCACTTTGGTGCATTTCTCACAACACTATTTACATTTGTACAACAGTTCATGCATTTCTCAATCAATTAGTACAAACTGCAAAACCTAGTGGATAACCTGCAAAAGCGTGTCACTTGCTCAAAATGGAGAGCTCATTCGTCAAAAGCAAGTATTCGTGTCAATGAAAGTGTCAGTGTTATCAAGATGAAAAGCCCTCACACCATTGTTTATGAACAAGATAGTCAAATAGCTGTGTCATGTTTTCATTATGACAGATTACTCTGTCAATATTTTCCAACTACAGTGAAGTTAGACATCACTGCATTTAGTGAGGTATTTGAGTACAAGACACTGAATATGTATGTTTCACATTTTTACTGCATATGCTCTACAATTCTAATTTATTCACATCATTGTGCAAAATAATAAATACACACTTATTTACAACAAACATAAACTTCCTTTGTGTAGAGCTGAGCACAACTGTAAACAATATTGCAGTACATATTGGAACTGAACCCATAACATACACAGGTCTGTAAATCATTCATGATATTGTTAAATTTAGAAGACATTTTCAGGAAAAAACAAAAAACAAATTTTGTATAAAATTAGCTTGACAGATTTTGACAACTAGTTCGACATTTTTTTTTTAATGTAATGACTCAAGTAATGAAATTACTTGTATATGTAATGACTATTTAGCATTCACAAGTTTACTTCATTTTGACTGGCGTGACATAAGCAAATGATGTTATAAAACAGCAGAGTTGTATGAAAGCAATTGATGCATGTCCAAAAACATTTGCAATTTGTTGAAAGGATTGAGAAACTGCTACTATGATGTGCACAAATGACTAATTGTTTTGAGAAATGCATTAACTATTGTACAAATGTAAATAGTGTTGTGAGAAATGCACCAAAGCCACTGAGAAAAACTATTAAATCATGTTAAACTGATGTCAATACCAAATTTATAAAAGCTACCATGTTTATGAAACATAAGCTTATTATTTTATTACATAAATATAACCAAGAAAGTCATTTTACGCAGAAGGCAAAAACGTTCATCTAAACCAGCTTAATAAAATGTTGTATAATATTATATTAAGATTGCAAAGCAATTTGCGGATGTTTAATCAAACTTTAACTTTCTTACATTACTTTAGCTTGCTTTCAGTTATTTATATTGATTTTATCAATTTACCTTTAACTTGTTGTTTAGTCTCTTCCTCTGTTTTCTTGTTTTTTTTTCTTCTTTTTTACCCGCACCAGAAAGATATGTCCTTTTTGTGATTGAGTGTTTTGCTGCAGTGCCATTTCTTCTTGAATCAACATCTGTTACAATAGTTAGTCATAGGCTACTTAGCTATGCATGCTTCCTGCAGCAGTGTGTTAACATATTGCAGTTTAATGCATTTTGTACAGTATAAACACCATTGTCCACTGACATAATATATCAAAATAAAAGAGATGAAAATCAGCTATTTCTTGTATGCTTGGGGAGCCCCCTGGTGGCCACAAGAGCTTAAGCCCTTTTGTTTGCATATTATTTTGCCTGGCTCAGATTTCAAGCCCTAATATACCTTATAACAGTGAACATCTATTGCTTTGATTAGTTCAGAGAAATTTTAATAAAATATAATATGTACACGTGTTAAAATATTTTAAAGTGTCATGATAACAAAATTGCAGCTACAATGGCCTATTTTGATTCACAGTGACTGACGGGAATATGTGCTGAAGTGAGTTTTGGCTGAGTAACTTGTAGAAGTGCGTTGGCTTGAGCTGCAAGCTGTTTCAGACAGACCAGTTAGTTTTCTGAACATGTTAAAATAATTTAAAGTGTGATAATTGCAAAGTATTAGAAGTCTTACCATATCCAAAACATTGTAGAGGACAGATGTCATCAGTTAAACCAGGATCAGTGCAGGCCTGCTTTTAATACTTTTGTTTTACTGATGACTTTTATACCAAATGATGAAAACTGACTGCTCATGGTCTGTTTACTTTGTATTTATTTATTTTTGCTAGCTTAATCATATTTAAAATCTTTCTTTTCTTTCTTTTTTTTGAGTAGGCAGTTTCTCTGAGCACCTGGATCAAGTGTCATCACGAGGGGATGGTGTTGAGAGTCTGGAAAGCTCCTGTAAGGCCTCTTCTGATACAGGCTCCTTTTTGACTGCTCCCAAACCTGAGGCCACAGACAAACCATGTGTAGTCAGCAAAGTGCCAAAATCAGTGTCTACCAGTGCCCTGTCACTGATGATCCCTGGAGGTGAGTGGAAATGGATAAAGTGTGCTGGAAGAATGTCTTGTAATGATGTGTAGTTGAATGTGTTATTGTCCTTTCATGTTGGGCCAAGTGTTATTTTTGTGTTTAGACTGCAGAATGAAAAAGTTATTTTAAATGTTTATGCTATACCTTATAGTAAAGTCTGCTTTTCCAGGGTTAATAAAATAGATGAAAGGTGGTTACTTGCTGATGCACAGCGTCAGTCTAATGTTTTATTAATATATGATCTGTTGGCCTGTGTTTTTGCTCTCTTCCAGATGTTTTCGCTGTGTCACCATTAGCAAGCCCCATTTCTCCATACTCACTATCATCAGACCCATCCTCCAGAGACTCCTCCCCCAGTAGAGACTCCTCCTTAAGTGGTGTCAGTTCCCGTCAGCCAATCATTATCCACAGCTCAGGGAAGAAGTTTGGCTTCACTCTGCGAGCCATCCGGGTCTACGCCTGTGACAGTGATGTTTATACTGTTTATCACATGGTCTGGGTAAGTGTGATGTCATCATAGAAACCAGACGCAAAAAAATTATATATTTTTCATATTCAGTTTACCTGATAGCTAAAGGTGCAGTAGGAGATCTGAGGAAATGCTAACTTTAGCATTATAGCATTAAGAACACACATCCCTCCCTGCTGTTAAAAACCATACCTCCTGAAGTCATGAGCACACACTGAATAGATGATCATAGACAACCTTATAACGCAAGTTCATGTCAATCTCCAGTTAGATAATGTTATGGTGCTTTATAATAGTGTTGTCACGATACAGGAATTTCTAACTTTGATACAATACCTTGAAAAATATTGATATTCGATACCATTTTCGATACCACAAGGAAAAATTCCACATTAAAAGTATACATATTTAGGATTTTTAAAAATATAAACAAGGCTTAAATATTAGAATGAGATATATTTTCTCCAATCATATTTTCTGATTTAATAATAGAAGTGTTATCCTATTATTACCATTAATTAAAATTATTCAAGAAATCAGAGCTAACATGGACAAACATATATTTTTAATAACTAATACAAAACTGTTTAAATACTTTAGTAGTGCTACTTTCATATCGCTCTGTGTGAATCGACCTGCTCGCTAAAATATCTTGAGTAAATTATTGAATTGTATATATTGCATTACACAAATGTTTAGCACAGCAGTACCTAAGTTGATGTTTTAGACATTAAAACTTATTTTTTTAAAACTCCAATAACTCTGAGGGAGATTACCTATATTAACTTTATAGGGAGATTTCTTGGAGTGGATTTCTTGGATCAGGTTTCAAATACGAAATAGAAGGTATGCGCAAGCAGTTGTTGCTAGAGACAAGGTTTCATTTATTCATTCATTCATTTTCCTTCGGCTTACACTGCAAATAATTATTTACTTTGATTATTTGTCTTGTTTCTAATCTGCCAATGGGGTAAGAAAAATAATCTTATGTGAAAAGGAAAAACAAGATTATTTTGCTTACCCCATTGGCAGATTATTTAGCTTGTTTTAAGGAAAAACTTACTTAATATTGGCGTATTATTTCTGAAAACAAGACAATATGTTTTTGTTGTCTAGAAAATGCTTCTTGATTTAAGAATTTGTAGATATTTGGACTAGAAACAAGACAAAAAAACTATGTAGGAAAAGCATTTTTTGCAGTGTAGTCCCTTTATTCAGCAGGGGTCGCCACAGTGGAATGAATCACCAACTTATCCAGCAGATGCCCTTCCAGCTGCAACCCAGTTCTGGAAAATACCTATACACTCTCACATTCACACACATACATTAGGGCCAATTTAGTTCATTCAGTTCACCTACCGCATGTCTTTGGACTGTGAGGAAAACCAGAGCACCCGGAGAAAACCCACATGAACACAGGGAGAACATGCAAACTCCACACAGAAAAGCCAACTGGCCCAGCCAGGGCTTGAACCAGCAACATTCTTGTTGTGAGGCGACGGTGCTAGCCACTGCACCACCCTGCTGCCGAGATAAGATTTATCTATGTTAATTATTAAATTACACATTACATTGTATGCTATTAACATCAACACCTACTTCAACCCTAAACACAACCACCACATTTATAAACCTCTGCCATCACTATTCCATGAGCATGTCGATTTCCACTTCGTATTGTACCTGATTCAGTATGTCATTGTACTGCAGACTGCAGGGAGGACATCTTGATTTAAAGGCCAAAAAGGAACAACACAGATATCAAAAACACATTACTCTATTGTTTAATTTAATGCAAATTGAAATGGGAGCAGTTACCAACCTCTTGAAATTGTTTATACAACTCTGCATGTTGGTCTTTCACGTGTCTCGGCTAAATTAGTTGCATTTAGTGAGCACTGCTCTGTAGCAATATTTTCATATTGGCCTATTCGTGCCCTCATTTGTCCATAAACCAAAAACCTTCTCTACCAAAACTGGTTGCGGGGGATCAGCACTCGTCACTGGATACAGAGGAGATGGGCCTGTGTAATGTAGTACCCTCACAAGCAACATGCCAACTTACTGCTGGTGAGTGAGAGAGCACGAGAGCAAAAGCAAAATCGAATTGTTTTAAATATTTCAGTATCGATATGTATTGAAATATCAATATTTTTGACAACACTACATCCTAATACTGCAAATCCAACCTTAAAAACCTTTTGAAAAAATATTATTATATCTAGCATGTTTTCAGTTGTGTAGCAAGCAAAACTAGTCATGATGTGCCATATTTCATGCATGCAAGGATTGCCTGTCTCTGCTGACTTCAATATGGAGACAAGCACTTTGCCCAACCAAGACAAAGATAACCTTTTGTTACCAAGACAACGACTGACACTTTAACTTTTCATTTTGACTGTGCTCGCTGCTCCTCACAGCACTTGAAACAGCCTTTCTTCTCATTTTACACTTAAACAACTAAATAAATGCTTAGGTATGTTTAACTGACTATATTTTGATTTGAATTACATTATCGATGCAGTTAAAAGATACCTTATGAAACTGAAAATGGTCACATAAATATTTCAGTGGCTGAAAAAGCCCATTGGTAGAAGAACACATTGCATGACTAGCATAGTTTAAAAACATTCATACCTGTCCAAGACCAAATACTGCAACCATGTTGTCATCCTTCAGACTGCGGTTATGATCCCTTCAGCATGCAAAAGCAACTTTGATACGAATAAATTTTTGGCCGAAGTTCTTTAAAAAAAAATCTTTTTTTTTTTCATGGATACAAAGCCACAATGGTCTTTCATAAAGAAAATCAGGTTGATGTTGCCACACTGCATGTAAACATGCAAATGACATGTATATCTGCATGAACCGGTTGTGCAGATATACACATCTACATTTTGGGCTACCTATCGTAACTTTCAACATAAAAATTATGATCTAACAAACTTTCTTTTAAGTTCTATGCCTTACCCAGAATATAAAAATACATATAAATAATTTTAGATCATTTACATTAATCATTACTATCGGAATGTGAAGACACTTTCACCCAGCACAGAAAAAAAAATGTCAAAATAAGACAATCCCCAACTGCACCTTTAAGAGACAAATCAAATATTTTGAGCTATGCATGATTTAATATAAATGCTGGTCTAATTTGGTACAGAATGTGGAGGATGGTGGTCCTGCTCACAAGGCTGGTCTTAAGGCTGGAGATCTGATAACTCATGTGAATGGAGAAACAGTTCATGGGTTGCTTCACACAGAAGTGGTGGAGCTGTTGCTGAAGGTGCAAACCCTTGTAACAAACACAACAATAATCTCTCTTTATGGTTTTCTATGCCATTTCATTAGTACATTGTGTCTGTATGTAACACATGTTGTATTTTAGAGTGGAAGTAAAGTTGCGATATCTACAACCCCGTTTGAAAACACTTCTATCAAAACTGGTCCAGCTAGAAGAAACAGCTACAGAAGTAAAATGGTGAGAAGAACCAAAAAACCCAAGAAAGAGAAAACTCAAGAAAGGTAAGAAAAACCAATTATTATCACTGACTGTTTCAGCTTTTAAAGTTGTGTATTGAAAACACCATTCAATTTTGGATAGCAAAAGCACATCTCAGTTGAAAAGGGACTCCAATCCCACTCGATGCAGCTGTTGTTGCTTTTGTTTTTGTAATATACTGTACACAAACAAACTTCATTTAGGATGGGAAGTTTTTGTACTTTCTAATGCATACTGTGCAGTGTATAAAGTATATCGCTTACAGTTTCGATCTATATACTGTAAAGGTGGTGTGAGTAGTATGACACTGTTGTATTATGTAGTAATATGGTTGTTTTTCAGTCAAACATTTTTTTTCGTCTCCAGGCGGCGTTCAGTATTCAAGCGCTTTGCCATGCAGCCCTCTCCACTTTTACACACCAGTCGCAGTTTCTCTTCCCTGAATCGTTCACTGTCTTCAGGAGAAAGCCTGCCTGGGTCCCCTACGCACAGCCTCTCACCACGCTCCCCCACAGCTGCCTTTCGCCCAGCACCGGATTTTACCCAGTCAGGTTGTATGTTTTACCCTGACAATGATCATGATAAAAAAGCATATATTAATCTTGTTTCATGTCAAGGAGTGTAAAAAAGATATTAAGTGTTCTGTGAATGTCATTCCTGTTCAATTCAGTAATGTTCAATGACAGTAATTTCCAAGGTTGACACTGTACATTTTCTTGTTCTAGGTGGCACTTCATCACAGAGTAGTTCCCCCAGTTCCAGTGCACCTAACTCACCTGCAGGCTCTGGCCACATTCGGCCCAGTACTCTGCATGGCCTGGGACCCAAACTTCCTGGACGGCTCCGTCAAGGTCGACGTAAATCAGCAGGGAGCATTCCCCTTTCACCATTGGCTCGCACACCCTCCCCAACACCTCAGCCTCAGCCAACATCTCCTCAGCGTTCCCCGTCTCCCTTGTTGACTCATACTGTGGGAAGCTGCAAAAGCTCTCAACCCTTCCCTGCCAAAATGCACTCACCCCCCACTATTGTACGCCATATGGTTCGACCTAAAAGTGCTGAGCCTCCTCGATCACCACTATTGAAGCGTGTCCAATCTGAGGAAAAGCTGTCCCCCTCTTATGCTGGTGACAAAAAACATTTATGCACCCGAAAGCACAGTTTGGAGGTAACCCAAGAGGAATCTCAAGGGGAGGCTTCATCTAAAGGGGAGAATGTCCCACCTTGCATAGAGGAGAGCACTTCTTGTGATCCACCCACCATTACTCGAGTAAGGCCTGCTGAGCAGGGTTGCCTAAAGCGTCCTGTAACGCGCAAAGTTGGCCGACAAGAGTCAGTAGAGGAGCTAGACAAGGAGAAGCTGAAGGCCAAAGTGGTGGTGAAGAGGCAGGACTGGCCTGAGAGACGAGAGTCCATGCAAAAACAAGACACCGTGCAAGATGTGGAAGGTCCTACTGCTGAAGATAAGGAATGGGGTGTGCTAACACGCCCCAGTGTGAGACCCCAAATTTTAGAATCGGGATCCTTGGACAAATCTACAAATGCAAGTTTAAAAGATGTCCTCTACAAAAAACTAAATCCAAGAGTCTGTGAGAGCATTGCAGAATCAGTCACTACTGGTGACTGTGCATCCATTTTAAATGAGAATAGTAGGTCACCTTCATGTCAAGCAGAGCGACAGATGTCTTGGTCAATGAAGGAAGGTAATAAGCCAGAGAGGCTAGATTTCAAAGCTTCCAATATGGAGTTTGTCCGAAAGAGACAGTCCTTTGAAGAGAGAGAGGACTCCTTGTGCCGAATATCCTCTGGAGTTCATGACAGTATTCATTTTAACACAACCAGGTCCAAAAGTCTTCAGCTGGATTCTGCGTTGGCTTTAGAACATGTCAAAGGGGGCATGTGCAATATCCATGTCACTTCTGAGACACTGGCCCCTAAGCTTTTCAGTGGACGAGGAGAGAGTGCTGTAGAAAAACTTCAAATGATTTCTTCTGATGGTTCTATCAGGAAGACCTCTTCTGAGTACAAATTAGAGGGGCGCCTTGTGTCCTCTTTAAAGCCTCTAGAGGGCACCTTGGACATTGGTATACTTTCTGGGCCTCGGGTATCAAAGACTGACACATGTCTTTCCAAAATGGCAGGTGAAAGTGCTATTTTGGCAAATGATATATGTGCAAAACAGCCATTACAAGAAAAAAATGCAGAGAAACCGAAAGGTTCACAGGTAATAGCATTTAACCACAAGGACAATGTGTACTTGAGCAGTAAAACCATTACAAAAGAGGAGTCAATTTCCAATAAAGACTGCACAGTAAGTCCTGCTTGCAATGAGCCTCCACATGAGAGAAATAAAATTAATGATGGAATGAAGTTGCAGATTACTAAAATGGACTCTATAGACACAACTGTGAAATCAGAGAGTAAGTTGAAAACGGCTCAGGAGATGAGGGCAGCACGACACAGCACTCACTTTGTGTGTGGGAAAACACCCTCCATCAGGGAAGTCAGCAATGAAGACCAGGAAGATGACGTGGAAAACATAGAGGAGACATCTTCTAAGCATAATGAAACTCTTTCTAAAGCCAATGAACATGACGAATCTCTGGTGTCTTGTGTTGTTATTCCACAGTCAAACTCAACCTTCCAGAAAGACTCAGAAGCAAATTCTTTTAAAAATAAGAGCAGGCTGTGTGAGAAACCAAGCAGCCAATCCAGTTCACCATTATCTGCAGATAAGGATAACATAAATAAAAACAAATCAACAAATACTACTGCTCTAACAAATCAGATCTATCCAGTGAAAGATGTTATAAGCATTGTAGTTGCAACATCAAGTTCAACCTTGGCTGCAACCAAGATTAGGGCTAGTGACACCAAAGACTCTCTTGACCTTAATCCAGAGTGTCTTCAAAATTTGAAGGCAAGTAAAACATTTAGCACAGTAAAAAGCCCTGGTAAAAACCTAGAGTCTGCACTTAAAGACAAAATTAATTGTACATCAACCTCAGCTATAGGCTCGGAGCAGGCCAAACCTGAGGTAAATGTCAAAGAAGCAGCACCTATCACGCAGAGTCAATGTTTAGGTTCTGTTGTGTCTTCGATCTCAGAACCGCTAGAGGCACTTGAAACTCCTCTTATTACTTCACAAACAACATCCATTTCATCCACCAGTGCTGCCCCAATGAAGGCCATGACTGCTGCTGAATTAAAATCCCAAGCCTGTTCAAGCACCAACCTACAACTTTCTGGGTTAGCTGAAGAAAAAACAAATCCCATCCAACCTGACCAGAAATGTGCCAAACTTTTAAGTACTTTTGGTTCTACGAATGAACAGAGAGCACTTATTTCAGCTCAACTCTCTAAGCAACTCTCAGACAGAACAGATAATGCTTGTGTTTCAAGTTGTAGCAGAGATTTGAGTGGGCAAATGCAAGACTCTCAACACAGCTTAAACAAAAAACAACATGCAACTGAGTTAAATAATGAGCAGGGAATTAGTCGATCCAATTTAATGTTGAAAGATCTTAAAGCCGTGTCGTCATGCGGAGACAAAATGGCTCCTAAAAAGGACTTTAAATGCAGTAAGACCGAATATACTGGCTCTGCCACTAACCAAAATTCTTTGGTCAAAGCTGAAGTCTCAAAAAACAGTGAAAGGCAGGAAGCCATTCTCAGAAACCAAGTAAATGCGAATATCAAATCAAAGGACACAAGTGCAAGCCCACCAAAGACTAAAAGTAGCAGCACTTCAACAAAAGACACTGTGCATTTGCAATCCCTAGTTAAAACAGAAGAAAAAATTAAATTAAAGAATGTTCATGACATAGACGCCCAGAAGGTCAATAAGCAAGTTATGGACATGCCCGCAACACAGACAAGTCCAGCACCGTCTGCAATAAAACAAACTCAGTTGTCTGGTAGTGCTATATTGAAACAAAGCCCTTTGAGTTCCAAAAACAAGCCAAGAGTAGACTCTCCACTGGTCACACAATCTAGTTGGAAGGCAGTTGAGGATAAGGGACAGCTAGAAAATAAGGCACAGCCACAGCCCACTGTGAAAGACAATACGGTAAAACTAAAGGACCTAAGAGTGTCAGTCTTGCCTGCGCCTAAATCACAACATCAGAAAGAAACCCGCACAGGTGCATCTGTGCCGGTGTTACCTGTACCAGCTGTTAAAATCCATGTGTCTAGTGGGTTTCCTCTTGCTAATGGCAGTGGGGCTGTAGTTGAAGTACTTGGACCTTCCTCAAAGGAACCAGTGAAGTTCAAAATTGACTATCCAAAATCTGAGTCTCTCAAGGTGTCCACCACAAGTGATTCTGTAGGGATGACTACAACTACTGTATCCAGTCCTGACCCTAAACTTGTTGCAAGCGAGTCAAAGGTAGCTGACAAACAGATTCCATCTAATCGAAAAGAACAAGCAGAAAAGAAGAGAAAGGAATCTACTCAAGATGCATCTTCAGCCCCCAAAAACAACCGTAAAGACTCATCAAGAGGCATGCCTTCGGCAAAGGACAGTACTACATTTGAAAAAGATTCAGTCCGTTCTAAACAAACCAAGGATCCGTCACGTGGTTCAGCTTGTAAAAAGTGATGTATTGTATTGTCTTTGCTCAGCGTATTGCATTTTATAAGACTGTAAGGATGTAAACATCATTTTTGTCTGTGTGTAATATCATTAAGCCTTCCTATCTAAGGACCGATAAAGCTGTTACTTTGGATTTTCATGAGAAACCAGAGAGGCGAGTTTCTTTGTTTTGTGATCTGTAACATTCTGTTAATACAATGTCAAAAAAGTCTAGGCTGAATGTGACTTGTTTTGCTGCTGTGGTCACGTTTTAGATCTTGCAAAGCGCCAAAATTAGTCATTGTGTTGTGTTGCATTGTGATGTATCGAGTGGTGTGTGCAATAATTGTGGAGACGGAGTGTAAATGCCTTTTTTTAAGGTTTAAAAATCCTGTGCCAATCCTGGATGAGTGTAATTGTACCAAACAAAAAGCACCTTTAAGTTAGAGCTAAGGATGCACATTAACTGTCTGTGTTCAAAAAAAGTTTCTCACTCATCCAAGCTAGCGTTATCATGTATTATACTGGTTTTTGATACATTTAAAAACCACTAGGACAGAAAATGTAGCAATGGTGCTATTAATGTGGCATACACTCTGCAAGCAAGATAGATCACTACAATTGTATTTCTTTTCTTCTAAGCAAAGTTTTGTTTTGGGTAGTGGCGCACAGATAGAAAGCACTTTGTCCTGTGCTTCTCACCTGGAACTATTTTATATTGGAATCATCTAATGGTTCTGGAATCGTAGTGGAAGGAGTCTTTCGGGTGGGAAATATGGCTTGCTGTTCTGAGCAGGTCATGGCAGAATTCACATTCCTTTCACATACATTTCTAATTCATTTTTATGCAATATTTTGTAAATACAGCAGCATTAATTGTACAGAGGGTTGGTTGAAATGAGTGTTGTATGTTTTATATGTATATATTTTGCTATGTCATATGTTTGTATACTGTGCTCAATGTTAGTCTTCTAGTGATGTCATCTGAACAGTACTAGAAACTAGAATAATCATAGTCTCACTCTGAAATGAGGTGTACTTGAAGCTTCACTGAGGTATATGGGGGGTTAACCACATGCATTTGCTGACAGCAGAATTGCTCTCTGAATGTTTATTGTAGTCGAAATCGTGCATTTACAAAAAAACAGGGATAAGGCAGATGTAGCACATTATGTGAAAGGCTAATTTCAGAAACTGAAGGATTACCCCATGGTTAAAGTTTGCTGATGTGTAGATTGTATACAATCTGTTTTTCAGAAATGCAAAAAAAAAAAAAAAAGACAAGCTTTTAAGGCTACCATTTGCCATTCTGCATACAGAAACATGATGTACTTCCCCTGGTTTAGTTAAAAGGGCTTAAACAGGGATAATCAAATGTGCTTTAGCAGCACTTGTGGCTTGTCAGGGCTTGTGGTAAATGTCAAGAGCTTCGATGCATGTTCATTCATCATGTCCAATCAGTTTCTAACATGCAAACTACAACTCTGTCAAATGGGGATTGTGTAATACTGTACTGAAGTCATACGTGCTATTAATATTACGTCTCTAATCATGCTGTAGGAAAAAGAATTAACTTCAAGACCTTTCTTTCCTTATAGGCCAAACATTTTATTAGTCTCGCTTAATTTAATGTTGCTTTGTGAAGGTTAGCATCAGAAAAGAACAGAGGGTGAATTGTTGTGTCTTCTGATTTTTGGTCTTCTATTTAAATAGGCTATAGCTCTACTAGTATGTATACATCGCATACCAACTTAAAGCAAAGCGACTGTGCATCTAGGCCTATTTTAGTATCCTTATATTGTGACACATCTAGGCTATATTGCAGTATGATGTTAAAAGTGTTTGCTATTAATGTTTTATGTAAACAGAGCATATATAGGAACTGGACACACTAATGTGCAGATACTGAAATGCACCATATAAAGAGACTCTATTAAAAACTGATTGTCGAGATTTTAAATCGTATTAGCAGACTGAAGTTTCGGTTCCTCATAGACTTTACAAATGTAGTTGAGAAGAGATGCAAGCACCTTAAGATTAAAAACAGTATACGTATTGGGATTTGGGGGAAGAGACTCTGAAAATAACGTTAACTTTATTGATAAGATGTGAATGTTTTATAGGATATATGCATCGTCTGTTCTCAAATGTCAATAGTATTGCCATGCATTAACCCCAGACATTTGTTTTTAAGCCTTCTCCATTCCCTTTCTGATAATTAATGTTTGAATTCTTAAAAAAAAAGCACATTAAATGTTTGTTTACAACTACTTCATGGATGTATATTTTGTAAATTTGTGTTACTTGCCAAATCGATGTGTTGCGTCACAGGCAGTTGTGCTGTGATCTCTCTCTTCTGTGTGTGTGTGTGTGTGTGTGTGAGAGAGAGAGAGATAGAGAGAGAAAGAGCGCGAGTGTGTGAGTTCCTCTTAATGTACATTTGCCATCGTTGTGGTAACCTTATTGTTTGTCTTTCCAGTTCAGTATGTTCTTGCTTGTTTCTGGAAGTTTCCTTTCCTCTCTCTATGTGTGAAAACAGTGTTTGTGTAGATAACTCTGCTTATCGTCTTTTAGGATCTGTGCAATAAGAGATGTGGTTCTGAGTTTTGTACATAACCCACAGAAAAGCTCTATGGATGTCATAGATGTTGTATACTATACAGATATTTATACTTCTGAAATTGTATAATACTGAAAATAAAAAGGCATGTCAAAAGTACATTTCGCTGTATTTATTTTACTACTTTTTGACTGTGATTATTTAGCTTGAGAGTTAAACATTAAATACAACAAGTACATATTATTTGCAATGATTAAAAAAAACATGCTAGCATACTTAACAATGCTACACATTTACAGAGGAAGAAAAAATAAGCAAAGTGTGCTTTACACTGTTTTTAATAAAGCATTAGTATAGTTGTGACGCTGGACCACAGAACCAATCGTAAGTGTCATTTTTGGTAACTTGAGATATACATCATCTAAAGGCTTAATAAATAAGTTTTCATTGCTGTATGCTTTATTAGGATTGGACAATGTTTCTATGAGCTACAACTATTTGAAAATCTATAATCTTAGGATTAAAAAAAAAACTGTTGAGAATTTCATTGAAATTTTTACAAAAAAAAAAGTTAAGAGATGTTTTGATACATTTGTAGTAAGGTATTTACTAAATATCTTAATATAAAACCTTCACCTAATATTGTAATGATATTTTTCATAAAAGAAAAATCTGTAACACTATAATAACTACACACTATGAATCATGTATTAAGCATTAGCAAATGGTTCATTCTAATTGACGTTAGTAAGCATAAACTTAGCTACAAATGCTGTATTTGTGATTTAAAAGCACATGTATGATGTGCTTAATGATTGTGTTTTCATGCTTTAATGATACATTTTTTTAAATAATTTAATTATTGCATCATTTACAAACCAGTTATTTAAGAATGGTTTGTGTTTATTAAGATCATTAAGAATGCTTAAGTAAGTTATGAATAAACTATTCAAATTAACAATTATATATCATATTATTCAGGCGTATATTAATAGTTTTGTTATGCTTTATTAACTCAACTTCATCCAGTTTTGTGACCTAATCAAAAGTGAGGACCATTTTTGTTTTTTGTAATCCCTTTTAAATGACAATAAAAGACTCTGTTACATTCTAAACAGGAAAAAAGAAATTTAACGACTTTATTCATTTTTATTCATTTTAAGATGCACAAATTAAACTGTAGTTCAAATGAAAAATAAATCTGTGCATCTAAAATAAATGACCTTTATCGAGTAATTACTGTACTCCATTTTATGTTATATTTTGACACTTTGTTATTCAGCAAAGTTTACATTTTACAGTAATTATATATTTTCAAATACGATTGCAAAGATTTATTGATTTATTTGATACTGAGCCTTTAATTGTCGTTTATAAGGGATTTATATAGCATAAACAGTCCTCACTTTAGATCTTTAGGTCACAAAAACTGGATGAAGTTGAGTTAATAAAGCATTTATTAACAAAGTAACTATTAATATATGCCTGAATAATAAGATGTTTAAATGTTTATTTGAATAGTTTATTAATCGTTCTGAATGATCTTTAAAAACCACCAACTATTCTTAAATAACTGGTTTGTAAATAATGCAATGCTTATGGAATGAATAGTAATGAATCATTAACAAAGTATGAAAACACAATCCTTAAGCACATTATACATGTGCTTATAAATCAAGAATACAGCATGTGTAGCCATATTTATGCTTACTAACGACTATTAATGTAGGGTTAATGCTTAACAAATACTGAATTAACTATTTGCTAATGCTTTATAAATTATTCAAAGTGTGTAGTAATTAAAGTGTTATCGAAAAAGGTATAATTTTGACCCTTATAATGTATTTATGCATATTGCAAAAAAAAATGTACCCATGCTACATAAAACACATAAATTGTGTTGTCCATGGGCACATTTTTACAAGCATTTCTTTTCACAATTAAGTTTTTTTGTGAATTTGTTACAAAATATTACATTACTGAATCAAAATCAACATTGGCTCAATATATTAATGTTATACAACATAATTATATAGAATGATATACGTTTGCATTTGGAGGGAGACCAAATAAATCTTATGAATTTACAGGTTTGTGTATGTTGAATATTTCCTAACTCTCCTAAAAAGGCAGAAGATTGCAGATGTAAGTAAAACTGCAGCTAGAACTACACAAAATGCAAGTACACCTACAGGAAGTTCGCATTGCGGTTTAGCATCAATAATCCTTGTCCCTGTCCCATTACAAAATGTCTCCATTAAATGCTTTACTTTGACTTTATTTTTCTTAACCCAGCGGATGAACTCAAAGTTGCTACAGTTGCATACCAGGGGATTGTAGCTCAGATCAACAGAACCCTCTTCTCCCAAATCCGCAACGCTTGCAACATCCACTGTTGTAATATCGTTTCTGGCGAAGTTAAGTTTGAGAAACTGAAGCGAGTAAAATCCAGAAGTGCTCAGTTTGACGAGCTTGTTTTCACTTAGGTCTATATGATTGAGATTTCTAAGACCTTTAAACAAGTTCTCATCAATTGAAGTTATTTCGCATGCAGACAAAATTAGGGTTTCCAGAAGAGGCACACATTTAAAGAGTTCCGTTTGAGTAAAAACCCCTCCATGAATGATGTTCCCCCTCAAATTGAGGTGTTGCAAGGCCTTCAAGCCAACGAAAAGGAGCACATTTGTCAGATCTGTATTTGACCAAGAGAGATTTAGAGTTCTGAGACTCTGCAGATTACTGAAAGGTGAGCTATCGTTCAGTAGAGTGTAGAGTGAATGGCTGAAGTCTAAGTGCTCTAATTTTGGAGTCACGTTGAAAGGCTTTAAACTCCAGAACATTCGTGACCCATAGCTGAGATTGAGAAGCTTCAATTCGCCAAGCCCAAACAGTTGGCTATTACAACAAGGTTCTCTGGGGTTTATTAAACTAACACTAAGGTCCAGCTCCTCTAACAGTCTAAGACTGTCCAAGCATCTACTGCTGAAATTAAGTTTCTTCAAATTTCCACTTATGGATAAGTGTGTAAGCATGGGGAAGTTTCTAGTGTTGCTCTGGCAGACATCTTTAAATTTGTTCTCATCTAGAACAAGATGTGACAATGTGGACAAGCCAGCTGCGTTCAAGGGCAATGCATTCAGATGAGCTCTAGTTAGGTCAAGCTTTTTAAGTCCTTCAAGGCAATGAAAAGTACTATTATTTAGGTCTAAGAAATGCTGAAGCTGGAAATCCAGATCACTTACGTAGATATTGCAAAAAGATTGTAGCGCAGCTGATGGTATCTGCACATTTGAATCGGTTTCATACAGTCCCAGGTTAAGTCTGTTGGTTTTGATTCCTTCAAGACCTTTCAGGAGGGAGGAGATGTTCATCTTTTTCAAGCAGCCACTAAAATCAAGACTACTCAAATTTAGTGAATGAAAAGCACCGGGTTCTATATAGACAAAATCATTTCCTTTGAAGCTGATGCTCACCCCAGCCATGTTTCTGAATGGTTGTAGGTCAGCCAAACTTATCCGGTCAATAAAGTTTAAGTCAAGCTGCAAGCTTTTCAAGTTTTGCCAGTGAAAACTGCTTAGTCCATCTAATGAGCGAATGTTACTTCCCCTAAGGTCCAAAACCTCCAAATAAGCAAGATTATCGGATGGGATGTCTGACAGTTGTTTAATCTTTGATTGAACTAGGCTTAGATATTTCAGTGCTAGTGGTCCAGAGAAAGCTGTACTTGCGATGAACACAAGAGGGTTTCCAATGAGGAGAAGGACCTCCAAGTGAGGCTGATATGTAAACACATCTTCATATATGAAAGTGATGCCGCATCTGTGAGTTAGTGTTTGAGTGTGGGAAAAAAATAGATTATTTTCCTGTTATTGTTAATGCACAGTTGTACACAGCTTAATGAGTTGTTTAGCTTTGCCCACCTTGTCAGATCTAAAGAATGTAAGCTTTTTAGCCTCTGAAAGGTGGAGTTGTACAGGGCAGGTAGATAATTAAAGCTGAATTGTAAAATTTGAACAGAATTTGGTATCTCATCTGGAACTGATTGTAGGTCCATATCATTACAATCAAAACCTTTAGTTATCTGAAACAAACAATGAAACAAATAAAACATGAACAGTATGCTAATTTAACATTCAACATTAATACTATAATTGTACCTGTTGGCAATGTCTTCTAGCCCATGGTGTCGCTTCATTACAGACTAAAAAGTGAAGAAGTATACTGTAAAATGTAGACATGTAGAAAACAAAAAAACTCTCCATTTTCTACAGGACAGAAAAGAACAATGTCTTCCCTTCAGTCAAATATATAGATAATAAAAAAGAGGAACTTCATGTAAAACAAGAAGTATAGTCAGGTATAACTTCCCAACAATGGTTTAACGGAAAAAACGGCATCGACTTTTTCAGCTGTGGGGAAATTTCCATTTCTTTCAATTTAGTCAAAATTTCTAAGAGTCAAAAGTTCCAAAAATATGATGAAATTTGTATTTTTTTTATCTAACCCTATATGTAGTGTGAGAAAAGAATGTTGATTTGAATTTGAAAATATGTTTGGACCTTTTAACAATAGAACACGTCTCATTTTAATGATGTGTGACTACTCAATATGGGTCAATTTCACACATTCATTTAAACAAAAATACTCAAAATACAAAGTTATTCGTTTCAGTAAATTTCCCATTCGTGCTCAAGGCGGAGGCTAATTGTGTGGTGGCGTTTAGCTGAATTGTGTGTGGATAAAATATTTGTAATTTCTAAATTTTAGAAAATGTAAATTACTTTTTGTTAATCAAAGTAGTTTGTGGCATTAATGATTTAAATTATAATGTGAAAAGGCCTGATTGAATACCAAAACTTTTAGCTTTTCTCCCTCTTCACTGAAATGTAACACCAGTTCACAACCCTCTATTTAATTATGCAATATTCACTCATTTATGAAACATCATTACATTTTGAGTTTGGTAAGACAGATCAACGCAATCTCACGGCAATTCGTAACTTTTTGATTTAGTGGCTAATTCGTATGAATTCGTACAATCTAATTTGTACCATTTACTACGATTTTCTCACCACCCATTAACAGTTGGGTTTGGGGGGGGGGGGGGGGGGGGGGGGCCCCCCCCCTTTTTAAAATCAATCATACAATTTTGTACGACTTTAACTTGTACGAATTCGTATGACTAAGCCAATAACTGACAAAATGTAAAATACTTACGTTTCCTCATGAGATCAGGCTGGACAATTGGGTGGTATTGATAATTTTATCTATGTATTTTAGAAGAGGATGTGTCTTTTTATATCTACTCCAAAAGTATGGTGGCTGGGAGAGCCACATGCAATTACAAAAAACGCCAGCAAATTAAGATCTTCATCCATTTGACAGCATACGTGCTTTTAAAGTCATACACACAAAAAACGCACTGCATTTTCCCACAAAGCAAACAAATTAATAAAACACGCTGCATTGTCTCACAACACTTGCGAAAAGAACGGAACACAACAAAAATGTTTCAAAAGGACCCAAAAACGTGAAGGATACACCGCTGTGCTGTGACAATTACTTTAGGAAAGTAACAGGTGATCTTTGAAAGGTACGTTTTTTGTTTGTTTATTTTAACATCCTTATACCCGTATCTTTTGTATTTTATTAGCCTAAATAACCATAACCTAAATAGCCAGGTCTGTCACGTTTTAGGGTCCCCTTAAAACATTTCCGTTGTGTTCTGTGCTATTTGAAAGTGTTTTGAGGAAATGCAGCACGTTTTCATGACTTGTTTGCATTGAAAATGCAGTGCATGTTTTAACAATGTGTTTGTGAGGATTTGCAGTACGTATGCTGTCAAACGGATAAAGATCTTTTCCTAATTTGCTGCCGTTTTTTGTAATTGCATGTGTTTTTGCAAGATATTTAGCTCCCTCGGCCACTGTATGTTTGAATATTGAATTCTGACTCTGGCTGGAAAAGGTGTGTCCAAAGACTTAAATACACACTGGTAGTTCTAGTCAGTTTAGTCACAGTTTTAAATTTGTTCAGTTCATTTGACATGGGTCACTCACACACACTGAGATGATTGTAAACACATTTAGGATCAGGACACATTTAAAACCCTGACTAACTACCTGTGTGTATTCAAAAAACATATGAGTGCTAAAAAAAAAAAAAAACAACTAATTTTTTTATTTTTTTTTTACTTACGTGAAATCCCTAAGCCATGATTTTACCAAAAAGTGAAGACAACCTATTTAATATTAAATCCAACAGTTGCATGATGTGCAGGCAGGCATTATTAAGGAAAATGCTATTAAGCATTTGAATGAATCCATATACTTTAGAAAATATGTAAACATATGAAATGCAAAACCTTTATTTTGTTGTAACTGAGACTGGCTTGTGCCATCATATTTACATATTTACATTGAACACATTGTCCCACTTGTCAAGCCTTGTAATAGAAAAAGCTTTCCAGTAGGGGGTGTTATTTTTCTGTCTTTGCTCTCCTCTGCCATGGGGTCAAAAATTGTGATGTTGGTGCTTACGCAATCCTTACATCCAATTGAGAGATAAAGACGACACTCATTATAATGTACGTATAAATAGAAATAAATCTTTTTTCAGATTATAGTGTCTCGGTGGAGCCAGAGGATTACAGTGTTTTCAAAGCCAAATGTTAATACACAGGACACGATTCCAGATAGGATTTAATGGCTTCCTGTATGTATAATATGGATCAACAATTGGTTTAATGGATTTGTATTGATATATGCATTATATAATTACAATGGTTTTGATACAATTCATTTTTTATGGATTATCGCTTTTATGGATTATCTCCAGATGTCTAATTTATGTAATTACTTCTTTCTATAGACTTTTTTTTCCTTCTCTTATACAAAATATGTCTGCTAGGCTGGCTTCTATACTGATAAACATAGTTGGTCGAAAATTTAGCTTCAAAGACTTTATTTAAGTGAATAGGATTTGTAGATAATCACTGTAAAAGTAAATGCTGAACATGTCAGATGTGACAGAGTTATTTAGAATTTCCAGGAAGCTGAAAAAAAAGGAACTGTGGAAATTATCCACTGATGATCAACTGCATTATGACATTTGACTCATAAAATCACTTGGTCAATATGCATGACGTGGTTACAACAAATGGTGATTTAGCAAATATCCCCAAGCCAGTTGTGCTTACACGTACGTTTTACCAGTCATGAGTGACCATGTAAAACTAAATGCATTTACTGATACTTTTTTTTTACATTGAGTCAACAACTTGTTTTTGAACTGTTATTCACAGGAATTTAATTAAACATAAAATACTCTGAAAGCAGCATACACACATTTCTTAACATATTTAGGAAATTACATATGCTGTTTTTAAGGAACTCTAGCTGAGCCGTAAATAGGTTTGAGCTTCGGTTGGGTCAGTTGGCGTTTCTGTATGGAGTTTGCATTTTCTTCCTGCGTTTGCATGGGTTTCCTCCAGGTGCTCCGGTTTCCCCCACAGTCCAAAGACATGCAGTACAGGTGAATTGGGTAGGCTAAATTGTCCGTAGTGTATGAGTGTGAATGAGTGTGTATGGATGTTTCCCAGAGATTGGTTGCAGCTGGAAGGGCATCCGCTGCGTAAAACATGTGCTGGATAAGTTGGTGGTTCATTCCGCTGTGGCGACCCCGGATTAATAAAGGGACTAAGCCGAAATGAAAATGACTGAATGAATAATATAATATAATATATGTGCACATGATGCAATTTGCAGTCATTATATATTGTCCATTTGTTACTAGCCCCTTTTAATCCTGGTGTAGTGCAGTCAGTAATAAAGGATTAAAAATCAAGTAAAATCTGCCATTGCTGCATGCTGAAGCATTATAGCTCAGTGAAATCACACCCCCACATCGTGACACAGAAACTAAATTACTGGAGGGCCTGTTCAGCCCACCACCCATCAGCTGTTCCCAGTCGTGATACTGCAGATGCACTTGTGCCCACGCGCAGATATTACTAAGCAGAAAAAAAATCCTTCCTCTCAGACCATAATCCTCTTAGAGATTTTAATGCCCCCTGCTCTCCCTCCCTCTCAAAGTGAACTTCAATGAAATGGGGCAGAAAACAGCATTGGGTATTGAGGACAGCCATGGCATGGTCATAGCTGCATGATTCAGATGTCTCATACGAGTGGAGCGGTGCACAAAGAGCAGACAGCAGGCCTCTGGTGACCCAAATCGCTAAATTAGACATCAATGGTTGACCCTTAATCTCACACGACTTTGTTGCAATCATTCTGACAGCCCCCTCTTCAGCAGATAATGCAGAATGAAAGAGTTGGTCATTCATCCCTTCATTTGGATCATTGTTCTTGGTGTATTTTATGTAACACTCTACACTGCACTGTTCTCATAACACACTCCTAGGCAAATCAGTCAAAGTGATTGCAAAAACAACCAATGAAGAATTATTAATTATATACAAAAAAACTATATTCTTTAAATTGAAACAGATTTCAAATAGTCTGTAAAAAAATTGTGTGTCTGTGTGTGTGACGGTTACAAGTTTTGCACAGTGGCCAGAGGGATTTTGAGCCATTCTTCTTGCAGAATAGTGGCAAAGTCATTATGTGAGACTGGTGGAGGAAAACCTTTCCTAGCTCGCCCCTCAAAAATACCCTAAAGTGGCACAATAATATTTATCTCTGGTGACTATGCAGGCCATGGGAGATGTTCAACTTCACTTTCATGTTCACCAAAGCACTCTGTCATTAGTCTTGCTGTGTGTATTGGTGCTATGTCTTCCTATAACACGTCATAGCCTTCAGAATACAATGCTTGAACCATTGGGTGCACGTGGTCCTTCAGAATGGTTTGGTAGTCCTTGGCAGTGATGTACAAATCTAGCACAAGTACTGGGCCTAGGGAATGCCATGATGTTGTAGCCCAATCCATCACTGGTCCACCTTCATTCTCTACACTCTGATCATACAACAATCTCCACACCGAAACTCTCCTGGATGTGGGAGAGTTATCTTCACATTTCCAGTGAAGGTGGACTCATCAGAAAACAATACATGTTTCACACTGTCCATTACGATTTTCACTGCTTGCAATAACCACTAAAACCAGTGTTTGGCATTGGCACAAGGGACCAAGGATTTGACCATTGCACACTGTCCATGTATATTGACCCTTTTGAGCTCCTGACAAACAGTTTTGGTGAAAACAGGAGAGTTGAGGTGCACATTTAATTAATTAAAGTTGGGCAGATGTGGTTTTATGCTTTTTGGATACATCACAATTCAATTCCATCTCTCAGGACCTGAATTAGGACACTCACATTGACTCCATTGTCAAAAAAAAGCTCAACAGAGGCTGTACTTTCTTCGTCAGCTGAGGAAGTTCAACCTTCCAAAGGAGCTGCTGAAACAGTTCTACACCTCCATCATTGAATCAGTCATCTGCACTTCAATAACTGTCTGGTTTAGCTCTGCTACCAAATCTGATCTCCAAAGATTACGTCGAATAGTTCGGACTGCTGAGCGAATCATTGATACAACCCTCCCTACCCTCCAAGAACTGTACTTATCCAGAGCGAGCAGAAGGGCTGCCAAAATCACTCTGGACCTCTCACACCCAGCACACTGCCTCTTTGAACTTTTACCTTCTGGTCGATGCTACAGAGCACTGCGCACCAGAACAGCCCGACACAGAAAAAGTTTTTTCCCTCAGGCAATCCATCTTCTGAACACTTGATGATAATAATTGTGGAACCAACATCACTACCTGCTATACAGTTTTATAAAATGCTGTCTTGGTCACAGATGCACCAGCGGGATACACCAACAGTTTGCCCTCTTTTGAACTCACTTTTGATATGTTACCCATAATGTTGTGTGCATTGCAATATTTTAAGCACAACTGTGCTATTACTCTGCTAATTAAGCCTTTACACTTTGCTCTTACAGGAGGAATGTGCAATCAACGAACATTGGCAAGATTGGCCAACAGGCTGGTCAACTTTGCCCAAGGACTGTCCAGCACTAAATTGGCCAGTATATTTCACTTTCATTTTCCAAGCCCTGTAAATACATAGTTTGAGGTAATAATCTGTGATTCCCAACCCTAATAGTGGAGGGAATTAAAGGTTAACTTACGATACAATGTTTTCATGATATCAGCGATTGTGCAATATATTGATATATCACAAGAAAACCATTCACGATATATCACAATATTTGTAAGAATGAGAAAACAAAAATGCATCAAAAAGTTTATTTTTTGTATTATTATTCATATAAATTTTGTTTTATTATTTAAATAAATATTATTATTTATTTTGTATTATTGTTTATTTTTATATTATCATTTATTTTATTGACAGCACAATTTATAGAAATGCAACCATGTAAAACAAGCAGCTGTCAAACAAGCTTAGTCATATCAGCAGTATCTCAATTTTGAGGAAAATACAGTACATTTAGGAAAACACTGTCATATAGCAATTTATTGCTTTCTAGTTTTCTGCAAACTTCAGACATTTATTACACCTTGGCCAACTTATTTGATGTATTTTATTCTTAGCCCTGGTTTATTTTTAATCATGCATTCTTACTAGATGAATATTTTTTTCTTCAATAACAGTAACTGATTAGCAATTGAATGCTTATAAAGGTGAGCACAGATTTCTCTGAGCATGTATAAGGTCTCCAGCAGTAGAGAACATTAGTTTAACTATCAAATTAAAAAGTAGTTTTTAACAGTTTTTTTATTTCCCTAATATTTTCAGCCAAATTTTCATAATATTATCTAAAAGACATTCCCTTAAAATTATATGTTCAAGTCCTATTTATATCTTTATCTAATATAAATTTAATAGTTTGAGCACATACTCCTGTATGAAGTCTCACAGCACTGCCCACGGGCACACACAAGTGATCTAGTAAAATCACAGCAGGTCTGTGAGGGAGAAACTATTGCAAGCATCTGGGAGAGGTGGGATGTAATGAACAAATACCTTGGTCCAGCTTGAACAGAAAATGTTACTACTGTATTCGTTTACTTGAGATTTTCACCATTGCAATGGCTCATCTTTCAGTGGTTTAAATGACACTGGTGCATCTCTGATGTATTGTTGATCTACCATTACGGCTGGGTGTACTGCAGCCAAAGCGGTATACAGTCTGCTGCTGTCAATGTAAGACAATCAATTCAGACCTTTTGTAAGTTTAGATAAATATTGATACTTGGCACCAGAGTATCATTATATATATAATATATACATGCATACTATATATATATATATATATATATATATATAGGGTATGGAAAGTACATTTTTCACCCACTTAAATTGTTCACTCTTTTGTTATATTGCAGCCATTTGCTAAAATCATTTAAGTAATTTTTTTCCTCATTAAATGTACACACAGCACCCCATATTGATAGAAAAAACACAGAATTGTGGACATTTTGCAGATTTAATAAAAAAAGACAATCTGAAATATCACATGCTCCTAAGTATTCAGATCCTTAGCTCAGTATTTAGTGGAAGCACCCTTATGATCTAATACAGCCATGTATCTTATTGGGAAAGATGCAACAAGTTTTACACACCTGCATTTGGGAATCCTCTGCCATTCCTCCTTGCAGATCCTCTCCAGTTCTGTCAGGTTGGGTGATAACTGTTGGTGGACAGCCATTTTTAGGTCTCAGATGGTCAATTGGGTTTAAGTCAGGGTTTTGGATGGGCCAATCAAAAGTCACAGCGTTGTGAAGCCACTCTTTCACCCATCAAAAACTGATATAAAATAAAGCAAAGATTTCATTTCCAAATGAAGACTTTTAATGTAACATTTTTGAACCATGTTAAATTTCAAAATTCATTAGTTACCTGGCAACATAAAAAGCACAGACATATAAGTCAAGCAAAAAAGGCAGTGTGGTGTGTCTCTCACTTTCAAAACTGAAATGCAGTTTTGATATATCATTATATTATATTATTTTATATTTAAGCACATCGTGGTACTTTCAGCATGATACAAACAAAATTCCTCTTCCTGTTCTCAATGGAATTTGTGTGTTTTTGACTTACTTGAGCCTCCACCAATCTGACCTGTCATATTTAGATGATGCATATTGATGTTTGCGGCAGTTAACCATAATACCAATGAAAACAGCATTTGGATCAAGAAAAATAAAGAGTGATACATTAATCATGGTACATTTTTTGTACAAATTCTGTCATTTTTGGATCTACCAGTCGATTGTGATAAATAGGTTGGTGACCAATGCTTTAATCAAATACCACAATCTCCCCTCTCTCCTGAAATGACTTTATTCTGGTCACTTTTAGCTCGTTTCCACTGACTGGTACAGTACGGTATGGTACAGTTCACCTTTATCAGGCTTGTGTTTCCAATGCTAAAAGGTTACCAATGGTACTCTTTTGGTGAGCGTGGTGTACGACAGAAAGTTGCAGTCGACATCATTTTCACTCGAGAAAATGTCTACAGTGAAGCTATATAACATAAGTTGATTATATCTGCAGATCAATGCAAAATAGTCTACTGTAACATCTGCAATTATATAAAATAAATAAATAAATGCAACATATATGAACACATACAGACCCTTACAGTTTCCGATATGTTACCAACTACAGAAAAACTACACAAAGCATACATTTAGTCCTTATTTAGGTTCAAAACAGCAGGAAATAGTTAAACATGGCAGTTTGTTCACGTTTGCTAAAAAAATAATGTGCTCCTTTTTTCCGGCTTCTCCTTTTGTTTTTTGGTGCATCACTCTCACGTTTGTCAGTTTCTGACAGGATCAGGTTTCAAAAGCACGTCAATAATCAAGCGCACGTTATTATCATCAGCTTAAGAAGTTTGTTATTTTAAATATAGATGCACGTCGAGCGCAAGCAAAAAAGCTAAACTGCTAGCGCTTCAGACTCGAACAGGGCTCGTTATTATATGTTATTATATGGATATATATAATCTCTCGGCTGTGTATGAAAACATGGCAGCTCCGTTGTTTTCATTCTGGCTTGTTGCGTGAGCTTGTGACGTATCTCTGTAAACCAATAGCGTTCAGCTGCGCGTCTAGCTGTGCCTTTGGGACCCTTTTGGTACCCTTTCTCGTATTTGGTACCCTTTCAAAAGGGTGCCGAAAAAGGGGTACGCCTTTTGACAGTGGAAACGGCCATAAAAGTGTACCGACCCATACCAGTCAGTGGAAACGAGCCATTTTAGTACTGGGCTATCAGTGCATGTCTAGTTTCTGCCCTGCGTTTGTGGGAAGCCATGGTTTGAACTAATATATTATGTTTACATCTGTAAAATTTAGCTCCTCGCTTTTATAATTGTCGGGCATTTGAAAACATTCTGCACCAAAGGGTGAAAAGCCAATCACCTGACTTTAATTTAGTAGAACATACGAACTAAAGATCATTGTTGATGGAGACCTATAGAACCATCTTTTTTTTTTACTCGCTTGAAGATTGAGAAAAAAATCACTGAGCAATGCATTGTGGCTCCATTTTCACAGTCCTTACAAGAATAGTCTTGAGTCAAAAAAAAACAACTTTTGTTTACTTCCGTTGTCTCCATCTCAATTGTTTTGTGATAGTGTACTTTACCTGTGTGGTTTTGATTTGATTTTCTTCCTGTTGAACTAGACAGGTTTGTGTGATTCTGAAGATGTAATTAGGATGGGACTTTGTGCTGCACTGTGAGCCATTGGATCTACAGTGGATACGCTGCATGATGTCGTCCTTGCTGCTCAAGCTCAGAGGCCCAACCCAATGAAAGCCCTGGCTTACTATGGCTTGACAGTGGGAAAAAGCAGCTTATGACACCCTGAAGGTCAAGTCAAGTAGCCTTTACTTCTATAGTACTTTATACACTGCAAATTGTGTCAAAGCAACACTATGGATAAACATGCAACAAAACGAGGTACAAAGATGCATCACTGTATTATTTAGTAATGATAGTGGTATTTAACTGTGGAGTTAAACTGTAATTGCACATTAGCGGTAGGGTACATTAATAAATGTGTGACCTAACAGTCTCTAGGATTTCTTAGAAAATTAATTTTAAGGATTCCTTTGCAAATTAATCTAGTGCACTATATAATGTCTTATCCACATGACAGTTTATTTTGTTTAACAACTACTCACATACTATGGAAATACCATATTATCAATAGCTAATGCAATCAGTTTTTTTTATTTATGCTTTTTATTTTTTGCTGTGGGTCAACGTTGCTAATCACAGAGCCACTAAACCACAAATATCCTTAATAATTTGATGTCTCTTCTTAGACTTTGTGGTTTTTATAAAGTTTTGTGTTGTCTCTTATTGGTTTGACACCCTTGCCCCAAACATTATTGGTTTAGTTAGTGTTGCTGTATTGGGCTGATTGCTATTTTCAAACACAGAGCTACAGTGCTTATACTTAAGAGAAAACAACCCATGAACTGCCTACTTATTGTTACTGGGAAAGTAAAAAAATATATATTTTACATATCTAAGGTGGTAATAGCAATTTAACACAATCTAAAATAGGAAAAAAGAACAGGCGACTACACAGTAACACACTCGTATAGAACGGTCAGCATTTCACAAACTGATGTCACAGTATATTTCACATGACTGCCAAGAGTGGATGCATGTTCCAAATGGTCTCCTTTATGTAATATGTTGATGTACAGCAGATGCTAAGTAAAATTGAGCAAAAATGCTTATTTATTTATTTAATGAATAGCAATCAATCAAGTTATTGTTGTGGACAAGGACACTTGTGAGACTTAGAACAATGACCTTATTATCAAGACAACAGTATTTCCCTTTGTTATATTGTGCTGCAGGTTACAACCCCCTTTCAGCAATATGTAAATTCTGACACGGTTCTTTCAAACCATTACCAGTATAAGAAAGACTTCAATACACAGCCACTATTGAACCATTTGCAGAATATTTCAAACTCTTTGGACCTTTTTGTACCTTGTTCCCATATGACTTTTGTGGAACACAGAAGCAAATGTTTAATAGAAGGCATATGCTGCTCTTTTCCAAACAATGAAAATTAATGGTTAACCAAGGAACATCAAGTGTAAAAATGAGTCCATTAAAATTAAGGATTTTGTGCTTTACTGTGTATATATATATATATATATATACACA
>CAIGQZ010032318.1:15861799-15874299 GCA_903798205.1 Danio tinwini
AGAGAGAGAGAGAGAGAGAGAGAGAGAGAGAGAGAGAGAGAGAGAGAAGAGAAACTGATACTACTAAGTTTTGACCAATATATTTTGTTTGTTGTGATGAATTGGTCTAAAAAAACTAAATTTTCCCTGTCTTTTTGCCACTGGTTAAATAATAATAAGACTAAATATACAACATTTAAAAATGCTGAACATTTGTAATCAACCTCTGCAGTGCTTAACCTCCACAAAGACTGGTTGTATATACAGCAGTCTGAGAGACAGATAAATCCTCTGCCTGTATTAACTACAGATGGAATTAGTTCAGGAACATTTTGTGAACTGGGAGCAAACCAAGCTTTAGTCCAACAGTCCTATGTTGCAATTAACAGTCAAAAACTTGAGATTTACAAATGGAAACACTGGCTGCTCATACCAAAGACATGAATAAACATATCAATCAAGAGACAATTTGATATACAAGCAAAGTGGAATACACTGGGAAAAATGTGTGTGTTTAGTTGGCAGGAAAAGCAAAAAAAAAAAAAAAAAATTCCAGATACATATGTTGAAGGGCTTCTAGTCTCATTTCAGCCATGCATCTGATGTTTGCTCTTGGATTGGGCTTCCTATCTCATATCCTTAGAACTCAACCGAACACTAGCCGTCTGATCAAATAATGCACATTTAATGGATAATGTGTATCTAAAATTACACAACTGCAATTATTCCTCTTGTCTGACAGTATGGATGTTGCTTAACAATATGACGTGCCACATGTAGGATACATTTCATTATGTGTGCCCAAGCAGTTGACATTTTTTTGTTTTGGAAACCAACATCATGAAATAAAATATGTATGAGCCACAGACTGACACTTACCATCAGTTTGTGCTGCCAGTTTCTAATACAGTACAAACATTCGGAATTAACCTTTTGGGCAAACAGGATTTTATTAAATTCTTCTTTCTTTTATAGCCTATTTAGGAAAACACCTACTTTCAATGAGGTTATGCAACAAGGCCTAAGGCTATGGCGTACTGATAAGAATAATGTCAGTGGAACAGTTTTATTTTTTCCTTTGTTCGATGAACCCTTCATTATGGTTTAGAGAAATGGCTTGTCAACATGTTTATAAAGAGATCAAAGTGGTTGTTGTGGCTTAAATTTCACTCTGAGTGTTTGAATTCATAAGGTTCCATGGCCACTGGGATATGTTTCATCCATGATCTTTAAAACCAGGTGCTGGATGACACTCACATGTTTCATCATATCGTTTGGACATCTATCAGAAGAGTCGCAATACACTCTACACCTCAGTGTGACCTGGGCTCACAATAGAACAACTCTTTCATTCCTGGGGTGTGGTTTGAGAAGTTAGCACATTGCTTACATTGCATAGCAAAGATTAAAGCTTTTAGAAATAATGCTGATTACTGCAGAATCTTAAGGACAAATCTTGTGCTATGACAGAGGCATGATTAACGACCTGTTATCAGAGCATCTGAATGGTGTCATGTACCTAAAGAAGAGAAACCAGTAAGGCAATGCCAGCTAGATAAAACTTTTGACCTTTTGGACTAAAGCCGAGTTTCCACAATGCAGACGAAAGCTTCTTGCATTTTTTTTCTTTTCTTAGACTTGGCTGAAAATCATAGACCATATTTCAGTATGTAAATCACACTTGATATTTTTAATCAGGTGGTATCCATTGTATATATAAAAAAATCATTTCATGTGAATCGCAAGACTAAAAAAACGACTAAAAAGTTGTCAGTGTGATGGTGAAAAACTGTAGATTTCTAGTCAAACCATCCTTCTGCAATCTTATACCAAAAACGGAAATAAGGACAGCATTAATAGCTAAAAAAGTGGGAGAGAGTTGCTATTATGTCATTGTATTGTATTGCAATTTGGAGCTATTAAGTGTTGATGTCAAATCAAAAGTAATTCACAAATACTTGAAAATGAAATGATTTAATGACAATATTTCTCTATGGTTACAACTGAATTAGTTACAAAAAACTGTATAAAAGGGTAAAACATGAAATGATAAAAACATATTATAATAACTGTACCCAGCTTAAATGTAAAATAAAGTTACCAGAAAGAGAGGGAGCAGAAGGAGGGAGTGAAAGACAAAGAGAGTAGGCCCCGAAGATAGCCTGATAGCAGTAGAGTCAAGACTCTAGAGCAGGAGAGGGGCAGAGCAGGAAAAGAGACAGAGCAATAATTTACCAGTTATTTTGTCTCTTTCTTGACCATGTGACCAAAACCCAAATACTGAGACATACAAACTGACCAATCAACATGTGACCACATCGTAAAACCCCCAAAGTCCACAAACCAGTCCCTGATCTTATCAGTATCTGCCTTTGGAGTCAGTATGGACCTTCTTGGTGAAAAAAACATGTTTTGCCATATAAACAAATGCATATGATAATTTTAATTTGTACACCAATTAGAGCGAGCAAGCTTTACCGACCTGATGATGTGTGCTTGTATAGCTAAAACATGTCATGGAAATGGATTGTTGCTGTAGTATAGGTCAAATTATTTGACTCTCAGTGGAGGTCTTTTTTAAAAAATAGTTTACTATATAGGAGTTCATGGTTTTCCTCGTGTAGTCTGACAAGTATATGTGACTATAGACTATGATAGATTATAGTATTATGTTGCACGAGTATATTTTTGGCAATATATATTTTTCCAATAACCAAACACACATGGTAAGGGTCAAAATAATTTAATTGAAATTTAAGCTAAAAATCATGTTTCAAGAAGATTTCTTAGTAAATTTCCTTTGATTAATATATCAAACTAAATTTTTGATTAGCAATATGCATTGCTAGACACTTCCTTTTGACAATTTAAAGGCAATTTTCTCAACATTTAGATTGTTTTGAACCCTTAAATGTCAGATTTTCAAATAGTTTTATCGCAGCCAAATATTATCCTCTCTTAACAAACCAAACATCAATCAAAAGCTTATTTATTCAGCATTCATATAAATCTTAATTTTAATCATGCATATCAAGTTGATATCAAAACCCCTAATTATGAATTTGAGATATCATTCTGTTTGCATACTCAAAGTTTTGTAGCCCACTCTCAACCTAAAACTACTATAGGCTCCACTTATCCTGTAATAGTAACCATGAAAAACATCACACAAAATAACACAGTTTCAACAATTCTTCTTTCTATATCGCTGGACACAATGCATGCTGCACACAACGCATTCAAACTCTGTTCAATAACCTTTCTTTAATACTGAAGTAAAATTAAATCATAGTTTATTAATTTTGTTTTTACAGTGTAGGATTTTTGTGTAGTGTTATTTTTAGAGCAAATACTAAAAGCTAAATAGAAAAAGATAACTGACTTATTTTTCATTCATTCATTCAGTTTCTTTTTGGCTTAGTCCTTTTATTATTCTGGGGTCGCCACAGCGGAATGAACCGCCAACCTATCCAGCATATGTTTTACGCAGCGGATGCCCTTCCAGCTGCAACCCATCACTGGGAAACACACACTCACTACGGACAAATTTAGCTTATCCAGTTCACCTGTACTGCATGTCTTTGGACTTGTGGTGGAAACCGGAGCACCCGGAGGAAACCCACGCGTACACCGGAAGAACATGCAAGCTCCACACAGAAATGCCAACTGACCCAACCGAGGCTCGAACCAGCGACTTTCTTGCTGTGAGGCGACAGCACTACCTACTGCACCGCCACATCGCCCTAGTTTATTTTTATAAAAAAATATTTAGCTTTATTTATTTGATGCATGGTATAGTGATGGGACCTACACACACATGACTAGATTAATTGTTTACAAATAAAAACTAAGCAAATGAAATAATTACTAATCCTACGCACAAGCAAGAGTAATAGTAAGGCTGAAAGTGATTAAAAGTTAAGCTACCAATTGACACAACATGCTCCACATACTCTTAGACTTATACCTCTGGTGCAGCTGTACACATTGTCTTCTGCAGAGTCTCACTGCAAGAGCCAAATATAACAATAATAATGATTGTTTATTTAAGTCTTGGAAGCCATGCATTGACCTGCCAGTGACCAGCTCTGTCTTGGGAAGCAGAGGAAATTTAATGAAACTGTGGTATGTGTGTTTGGCCTGAACAGTGTGGGCATAGCTCTACAAACCCAAAACCGACCCAAATACTGCTTGGCTCCCCAAATTACTAAGCAGAGTTGAGAGTCATTTGAAAACAACGTTTGTTTCCATTTTCCTGACATTTTAAAGCAAAAGTTGCTCTCTAATCCCAGCTCTCATTTTAAATTGCAACACTTACATTTTGTAAGGATATACTGTTTGAGCTGTCAGTTGCTCTTTGTAATGTTAGATAAAGGTCTTCTTAGTTAAAGGTGCTGTATGTAAGTTTTTGACTCTTCTAAAGCATAAGAATATCATAATATGTTTGCAGATATGCTAAGTGAACATTCTTGTTTATCTGAAAAACAATGCTAAAGATATTCTGCTTTGAAATGTACATTATGTGTTGGAATATCTGTCTTTTTTTTTGGTCCATTTAACTTCCCAATGCCAGTTTAGCCAGTTATATATGAACACCCTGGGTTGCCTTTGTGGAAAACAGCATATATCATTCATTTAGTCAGGAAAGCATGGGGTGCATCGGGAAAGAACCTTGAGCCGGGATTTAAACTTGACACAACCACTGTGGCTTTATATAATTGTGGGCTAACATTTAAGCGAGAGTGATGTAAAAGAGACAGAATTGTTACAGAAATGAAAATCTGGTAGACAAACCCTATTTTATGTAAAAATAAATTTTCTGAGGGTGAAAATGGAAATAGATACAGATGCTGTAGTTTCAGTGATTTCAGAAGAACTGTACCAACACAGACTTCAAAAGGTAAACTTATCTCCTTGTGTGTTAAAAACATATAGCATGCAGGCTTTGAAACTAAAAGGAAAAATGACTGTCCAAGTCAAGTGTAAATATAAAAAAAAACACTTGTTAAACTGAACTTTTGTGAGTTTTGTTACCAAGTTGGACTTATCAAATGCATACCAATTAATACTTGAGGAAAATTCAAAATGATACCTAAGGGGTTAAATACTCTTAACGGATTAGCATATTGGGTGGCCAGAGCACCTGCGATTTTACAGAAATTTATGGACCAGGTACTGCAAGGTATGAAGGGTGTAATCTGTTAGCTTGATGGTATCTTGATTACAGGAAAGGACAGACAAAAGATTATGGAGGCTTTACAGGGATTTCTAAAGAGACTGCAAGCTTACAACTTGAAAGTCAAAAAAGACAAATATGCTTTTTTACTGAGTCGTATCTCATATTTAGGACATGTAATTAATACGGAGGGTATTCATTCAATCAAACCAAGTTTTGACTCATTTCAGTTCGGTTCCACCTTTGGTGTTGTCTTGCGATGCCTCTTCTGTAGAAATAGGAGTTGTAATTGTCAACAGGATGAGCAATGGAAGTGATTCCTTGATTGAGAGACCTTTTGTTTTGATCACAGACTATAAGCTTTTGTTGAAAATACTAAAACAAGTGTGGCAGCTACAAGAATGCAGAGATGATCTTTGATTTCACAGTATCTGCATACCAATAAGAAATCAAATACAAGATGTCTGAATAGCATGGAAATGCCAATGCTTTACCCAGATTGCCTGTGAAAGAGGATGATTCTGTTCAGTACAGTGCGGTTTACAGACTTTCTTATTTGGAGGAACTTCCTGTTACTTAAAAAAACTGAACACAAAACAGAAAATGATCCTGTTTTAAGAAAAGTAAACAAATGCAATGAATGGATGGCAAAAGCACATAGTTGATAAAACTCTAAAGCCATATTTTTCCTAAAGGCTGAAACTGTCTAAAAGGTTTTCTTTGGGGGTATTGTGTAGTATTTCCAGAGAAACTACAGGAAAGATTATTGGCAGAGCTTCACGATAGCCACTGGGGCATGATAAACATGAAATCATTGGCCAGAAGTTTTTTTTTTTTTTTTGATGGCCTAATCTTGATGTCAACATTGAGAATGTGGTTAGTCAGTGTGACGCATGTCAACAACAGCATAGTAACCTTTGTCATGGTTCTGTAAATACTTGGAAATAGGCCTCTGGTCCTTGGGAGAGAATTCACCTTGATTTTGTAAAAGATGAAGTGGAGTATTGTCAAGTATGGATATCCATACTCAAAGTTGGTCCTTCTGTTTTTGACCCATTTAATACTAATAGCAGTGCACAAGCAATAAATGAGAGCACTCACACACAGTGAGCATACAGTATACCCAAGGCAGTGGGCAGCTAGTGCACAGGGAGCAGTTAGGGGTTAGGTGTCTTGCTCAGGGGTGCGGAGAGTGCGATTCTTTCCCTTCCCCATTATTCCCATGAACTGCTGAGGTTTGGGAATCAAACCTGCAACTTTTCGAATACAATTATGTCCAACTCCATAACCATTAGGCCATTCGGATTTAGTGATCAATGCCTATGATAGATGGCCTGATATCATTCCCATGAAAATGACTACATCAGCTAAGACCATTGAGGTGTTGAAAAATTTGTTCTCCTCTTACAGTCCTCCTCAGAACATCGTAACAGATATTGGACCACGATTTACCATCAAAGGATTTGAACAACTCTTAAAGATAAATGCAGTAAAACACATTAAATCAAGTATGTTTGCTGATTGTTTAGTGCAGGACTTGAAAAATCCCTCGCAAAGAACAAAATTGCAGATCAACAGTTTTTCATTGTGTTGCTAATTTTTTTATGCAGTTATCGCACATTTAACACTCCTCATAAAACGACCAGCAAAACACCTGCAGAACTGTTTCTGAAAAGATCAATTCATACTCATTGTTCACTTCTCAAGCCACAGTTTTGACCATCTCTAAAGTGCGAGCATTCTTCACGGTAGGCCAGACCCTGTAAAGTCAGAATTTAAGTGGTACCCTTTCAGTAAGGTCCAGTAAGCTCTCTGGTCGATATATGAAAACTCTGTAAGGAGACATGTTATTCAGATGCTGAGTAGTAGCAAAATGTGTGACACTGAAATAAATCAAGAAGCTTCTTTAAAAGTACTAATTTAAGACCTTGATAAAACGATGGATGTGGATGTTGCAAAAAATACTGAATCAGATGAGACATGCATGCAGTGCATGTATTGCTCACAACTGAAACTGTAAATAGTAGACCTGTTAGAAACAGATGAGCACCAAATAGGTTAAAATAAGGATTGTGCATTAATAGTTTAGCTCCCCAATGTATTTATATTTTGTTTTATGTTAATAAATCTCTTGAGATTTAAAGATACAGGAGAGAAATAGTGGTGTTTGTTCACCAAAATAATGATTTCTATAAAAATGCTGTAATTGGTTACGTTCTATTGAAATGCCTGTGATTGGTTGAATACAGTGGGTGCTTCTGGTAGATATGAGACTGCAGAGGAAGTTTTTGCAGTCATGCCAAACAATAACAATGATGCTCATGTAAATCCAAATAAACCCCTTTTTGTTTTGTTGTAAATGTTCCTGTGCAGTGTTCTATAAAGATCCATTACAGTGTTACTTCTGGACAAACAAGCCAATTTTCCAATTAAAATGAAATTTAAAACATTTAAGAAAGTGTAATTTTGCTGAATGACATTTAGATCTACTCATGGTATATTACATTTATTTTAGTGCTGACAATGATTAAAGGCACATTAAAGTGTTACTTTTCATCATTACATTATAATCTGCACCTGAAGTATCAAATTTCATTTAGTGACAAGAATAATGACCAATCACAGATACTTCTTTTGCTTGTAAGTGCAATGGCTAATTGCAATGGCTGCATGTACACACCACTGACAAGATTTGATGAGTGCATGCAATGACTGATTCTCTCTCACACATGCATTCATGAAAAACAAGTGTACATTTATGCATTTGTTTTAACTCATCAATTTATTAATAATTGTAAAGTGTTTGAGAGTAAGTAATTAGAGTAAGTCGTTTTTTTTTTTTGCCTTTTTTGTGCAGCCAATGAAGAATGCTGGCTAACAAAATTCACAAACATTTTAAAAAGGCAAAGAAATTTGGTATCTATTATGTTAACCTGACATAAATTATCTGTATTGTTTGTGATTGAAATTTGAGAGCTATGGTGAAGCTTTTTAATGCAACTTTTTGTGCTTTTTTAATTCAGTTCAATTCAAGTTTATTTGTACAGTGTATTTTAAATAAAATCATTGCAATATATACATAGTAAGGGGCGGACTGGCCATAGGAAGCACCAGAACATTCCCCGGTGGCCTGACAATCAATTGAGAATTTAGTCTGCCCAATCACATTTCCCCCTGCCCCTACGCTTTACTTAACGATTGCAATATCGCATGTATTGAAGATATGCATTTAACTGTATTCTACAGTTAGGCAATGCATTGTGTTTATGCTTTATTAAAATGATATATCTTTAATATAGTTTTACACTGAAAGAATGTGTCTGACATATTTTCAGATATGAAAACGACTGACCTCCTTTTTTGGACTTTGCTGCCCTGAGTTGTGATATCTTAAAGATTGAGGGGGATTGTAATAAGACAGAGATTGGTTAGATTCAGCAGTTCACCATCAGGCAATCTGTTTTGTATTATCTGCCCTGCAGGCACAGGACATCAACATGATGTCATATTGACGTTTTCCCCCCAATGTACCCAAATGTCGTGGAGACGTTGGATTTTAATTGGAAATGAAAATTGGGTTGACGCCAGAACCCAACGTCAGGCCCAATGTCCAACCTAAAATCAACCAAATCTCAATGTCTAATCATGTTAGACCTTGACATTGTGTGGTCGTTATCACTATGACATCTATCAGATATTATATTTTGGTCAATTTCCAACAAAACCTTAAATCAACCAAATATCAACGTAATTTGATGTCACTATAGAACGTCAAAATAACGTTGTCCTTAGGCGCTGGCTAGACATTGAATTTTGGTCACCTGATGTCATGACCTAAATCTAACCTAATATTAACATCTTATGATGTTGTGTGCCTGCTGGGTGCTTAGAAAAATTTGTTTATCTGATTTTCCGTGATTGCAGAGGTTGTGAGTGATCATGGGGTTGTTTAAATCAGAAAATAGACCAGTACTAGAAAAATGTGGAAATAATATAGATAATATAGAGATGATATTGATAAGAGAAAGCTCAGGAAATGAAGAAGGAAGGGAAATCCCATCTCAGACACTAGGCCAAGACCTTTAGTCCAAAGAAGCGCTAAACATCCAATGTGGGCCCACAGCATGTATAAATAGGCAGGCTGAAGAGGATTTAGGCCTGAGGCTTGGCACAGATTAGGACAGCATTCTGCAGATGCAATTACATGACCATGACTGTGGAGTCACCTGCTGTGATATTAAGGTCGATGCAAAACACGTGATTAGTAAAGCTAAAGTAGGGTCAGGGGAGATCAAGATGACATGAGAGTTCCCCATGACAACCCTCAGCACAGAACCAAATTGTTTTATAATTAATTTGACATAATTATTTAATTATTTGTTATTTCATTTGAATTTAATACATTTTAAATGCACTAAAGTGCAACACCCTTACAATTGCATAATAGCATAGAAGTTTCAGTAAAAAAAATAAACAGTCAAGAATACAGCATTTCTTAAACCTACCTTACAGTTATTGGTATTGATTTGGCAGCTGGTGGCAATTTCCTTAACTGTCCGACATAAAATGGAAGTCTAACTTTATTTACAGAATTTGCAAGACAGTGACCTATTCTAAAGTGACAAAGGATTGACCCTTTCTTGGTCATTCCACATTGGTGATTTCTATCATTCTGAATTTTAACAGTCAATACTCATTTAATTCCCCCAAAAGGTTGGTTGTCAACAAAAGACAAATGCCCAAGAGGAAAGGATTATACAAAGATATCAATGGGCAATTGGTTCAGCACTGCAGCTGAATTTGCTTACCAATGATCTATGTCTGGTTGTCTGCATACAGTGTCTTGATGTTTAATAGAATTTGGAATTAGAGGCCACTCTGCAGTAACCAAACCACTCATCGGCAGAATGAATCAAAAGAATAGACAATCATTTGACGAGAGGCATTCTGCTTGCTTCATTTGTGCCTAGCATAAGGATTCTAGGTCCTGTCCACAAGATTGCTGTTTGACCATGGTAACATATGCGAAGAACTTTGTAATAGGCCTACAACAATAGGCCTTCACAATTTCCCCCATGTGCAAATGCTAAAGATACGCTTAGCAAATTTACAGTGAACAACAAATAACCCTGATGACTTTGTAATCATTGCTGGTGGAAGGGGAACAATATTCTGAACTTTGTTTATACAACAGAGAAAAATGCATACAAGGCTGAACCTGCCCCCACCTTGGGTACTCAGACCACATCTCTGTTCCTGCACTGCTCACACTTACTAAACTGGTTCAAAAACAAATCACAGTATGTCAGACAGTGCTACCTCAGCACTGCAGGACTGCTTTCAGCACACAGACCGAAGTATGTTCAGACAGGTAGCCACTTACAGCAATCATACAAACTTATAAGAGTACACTGAAACAGTGACTGCTTACCTTAAAAAGTGCATAGATGATGTGACATTCATTAAGACCATCATCACATGTGCCAGCCAGAAGCCACTAATGTCAGCAGACCTTTGTGGGCTGCAAAAAAATAAACAGGAATGAGGCTTTATATGAGGAAATAATACAGCTCTAAAAAACAGAAAGAGATATGTCTTGTGGCATCAGGAAGGCAAAACAACAATAAATGCAAAATAATCTACAAACCTATGCTCTGTTCTGCTTCTCTTCAGTTGACGTAAACAAGACCTTGTACATGATCAACCCACTGATGGCTGCTGGCCCTGATGACATACTTGGATGTGTACTGAGAGACTGTGCTGCTTAGTTGACAGATGTCAAAAAGATATAGACACCTTGCTGATGCAGGCACTCTTCCTTGTGTTTCTTAAATCCACCACCTGAATCCAAGTGCCAAAGAAGATGCATAGGTCTTGTCTGAATGAATATCATCTCATACCAGACTATGTGCACTTTGGCTACTTTACCAACCAGCTTAATTCTATCGAGCTACAGTTAAACTGCTCACTATATGTCCTTGTTACAAAAATATCACATTGCAGGCGGGTAGAAAAAAAATGAAACCCTGAGCAAGTATAAATGAATCCTTTGATCATATAATTGCCATTATATTGAAGATAATAATGCATATATGGTGTTAACATGAATGCTTGTTGGTATTGCTAAAGGGAAATACCAACATAGACCTAAAAGAGAAAAGGAAACCAACAATACAATGAGGAACTTAAACTCTCATATTGAATCTTTCCATGGTTCGAAGGAACCAAGATGGGTGAAAATGAATCCAGAACCCTGCCTCAACTGAAAAGCAAACAATACTCTGCATGCGCACTGCAAAAACACAGAAACAGAGCAAACCTTCACAACCTCAAATACTGTCCTGCTCGCAACTGCGTGAAAGATGAGGTAATGTCTTAAGTTTCCACATGATGTATTTGAAAGACTACGTGTTAGTAAACATTGATGCAACATGCAGTTAGACTACTAATAAATTAGCTTAGCAAATGGAAACATAAACTTTTGCTATTGCTTCTAAACATAAGCTATTGCTTCTGATCATGGCTTTAGAAACACTGCTGCTTATGTTTGAATACACAGAAGTTGAATACATGGAGCTCAAATTAAAACATATGAATGCACTGTTTACAACAATAGGCAGCCCAACAGCACATGGATAAAAATGAAAGGTTATCTTCACTTGTCTTTTAGATGTTGTTTTCAAATGATCTATGCAAAAACAGTCTGCAAATTGATAACCCAAATGACACTATGTATTTTAATGAGGAGCAAACACATTGGCTGCTGAGACAACAGCAACCAATCACCTTTGGAATGCACTCTAGTTGAAAGCTGACTGCATAGGAGTTATCAATCTGCAGATACCCAATCACAATGCTGGATGTGAAAGGCAGCATTTTTGCTAATTCATCCTTACCTGGAAAGAAATAAACATTTTCACTCTGAGACAGGGAAGGGCCATTGTGTAAAATGTTGTATAGAGGTTTGTTGTGTAAGTTATACAGAATTGTTACACCTCTGAAGCTCTACAAAGGTAAATGAGGAAGTGGATTTGGGAAGTTTTGGACAGCAACAAGAGCAATGACCTTGGTGCTTCCCATTGTTAAGAACTTCAGCTTCAGTAACTGCTCTTCATAGATCTGTGTCTGTGTGTTCCAGAGTGTCTGGATTGCTTTGCACAAACATTCAGAATGTTCACCTCCAAGAATCTGCATGCTCAAGAAAGGTTCTTGAGATTCACAGTACTTAATGTTCATGTCTTTTGAAAAAGAACCACTTTGTAACTTCTTCTCAAATATCTGCATCTGCATGTCCCAGACTATCTAGATTGATTTCCACATAACCTCAGAACATTCACTTCCAATG
>CAIGQZ010032318.1:15876799-15894856 GCA_903798205.1 Danio tinwini
AGTGGGAATAGAACACAGCCAGGAACTATGTTTCTAACTACAGCTCCAGAGGTGTAGTTGCAAGTGTAGAAGTTTGCGATATAGTTTGAAAATATTTGTCGAATTGATTGATTTGGGAAATGCCAAATCAACGAACTATCCTTGTAACAGCGGAACTTGCGACCTTAGTTGGCTAACGATGGTTTTCGGAAACACAGCCCTGCTCAGCTAGTAGAAAAATCCTGAAGTAGCCCATCGATAAAGGAGAATAATACCACTTTACAAGTTGGCTTAGTGTATTTCAATATATGATGTTAGAATTTGCACTAGATGTCTGTAACTGAAATTAATTAACACAACACACTTCTTTAGCCCAAGTTTATCTTTACATATTATAACTCATCACAACCTCCAACTTAATCACTTTCATTATTCAATTGTATGCACTTTATCATGGTCAGTTTGATTATATTAAATATTTAATATAGTATTTGGTTAATTCATTATTATTCGTTATATAGTAATTTGTTAATTCATTCATTAAATTGTGTCAATTATATAATTTGTGCATCAAATTACAAAACAAAAATTAGTTAATGATATTGTGAGGCATTTCTAATGCAGTCTCTATGGACAGGACAGTAAACTTGACATTGATGTCGTTATCAGTCACCACTATTATGTTTTTTCCTTTTCTGATAGTCATGATAATATTACTGTGAAGTTTTTTATTTGTTATTCAAAAATATATAAATATATATATGGTAATCTCCTGTTCAGTGTGCTCTAAATTTACCAAACTATGATTGCTTCTGCTGTTGAGAAACTTGAAATGTGAAAAAGGATCTAAATAGTAGGAGGCTCACACATTAAATAATATGTGACAGATGCTTCAGATTGGCCAGAAAATAAACTCCATCAAATTTATGTAAGTTTAAGTTCAGCAATCTTTGATTGGTAATTATTGTCACTGCAAACTGCTGTGCCATTTTAAAAAGAAGAAGCAAACTATCTGACAGACACTCACCCTCACATCAAGCCTTAACTTTAATATGTAAGACCATCGAATAACACTACACAGCTTTTTTATTTTTTATTTCAATCACTTTGTTATAAACAATTTTTTTTTAAGTTTCTTGATTATTTTGTAAAACTGTTTTACAGTCATGTTAAAGCTACAAATAAAATTCATTTAAATGACTAACAATTAGGATGACATTATTTTTAAAAACAAGTATTCATATATTGTACTCTTGTCTACACTGAACTGCTTGTCTTTTCGAATATTTTTTTTTCGCACTCTAGTCTGTGATTAGGAGAAAGGAAAGCAACCCACGGACTGTTATGTAAAGCCAATCCCAACATGCGCTAGCCACAGCTGGTATGCCTTGCATAAGAGTCACAGAATGTCAAGAGGTGAGAGAGACCAATGCCAATCCAGTGTATACCCAAGCTTTCCCAGGCAGTGATATCTCCTGTGGCTGCCCAGGCTGGATTAGCCCTGATTGATGTTGCTGTCCTGGATTTCTGTTCAGGACAGAAAGAGATTGCTTAGATTTAGGACTCAGTTCATAAATGTGTGTATGTAATACATGGGTCAAAGTACCACAGTGTGTCTGCTGGAAAATGGAATAATCCTCTATACACCACTTTATGGCTTTAACTTTATGCCTTCAATAGAAAAAAAATCAATCAAGAGAAATCCAGGACAAATTGTTGAAATGGTTGTGCTACTTTTGAGAATGGTACTATGGACATATTTCATTTGTAGTTGTTCAATGAACTTTTAACCCCACAAAAACAGAATGCTGTCTACTGAATACAGTTATAACTTGATCAGAAGATTCTAGCTTAAGTTGTGTTTACATAATGTTTCACTGCTGAAGCACAACTTGCCGGTTGAAACTGAGCGAATGTATCACACTTTATTTTCATTCATATTTTCTTTGCTTTATATATAATTTACTTTGTTTTTGTATTTATCAAATGATATTTTCACAATTGCTGTAACATTCCTCTATATTCAATTTTGTATTTAAAGGTGCTGTATGTAAGTTTTTGACTCTTCTAAAGCATAAAAATACCATAATATGTGTGCAGATAGTTAAGAAACATCCCAAGTGAACAATGTTGAAGTCAGATATTCTGCTTTGAAAATGGTTTTTCCATGCCAGAATGCTGTCTTTGTTTAGGTAAATTTAACCTGCACAATGCCAGTTTAGCCAATTATATTTCAGCACCCCGGGTTGCTTAGTTGGAAAACAGCGTATTTCATTCATTCATTCAGAAAGGTTCTGAAAGCATGTGTCCATGACCGAAAAAGCGACCTCCGGTAGACAATATCAGACGTCGAAATGAGACAGATTCAGTTCCGCATGAGGTTATTAATTAGCAAATTATATAAATATTACGAACCTAAGCAGGTTACATTGTAACCGTGTGTCCTAAAAACACGTTTTTTGACGAATAAGCAGTGATGAGCGATTTGGCTGTTTGCACCAGATGAAACACAACAGAAATTTAAATACAACCTTTAGGAAGCACAGAATAAGCACTCACTCACTCACTCACTCATGAAACTGTAAGGTTTAGAATCTATTTAATACATGTTAACTCTCTTTAACATCACCTAATGTAGACGCTGAATCACTCATTTGTGTTTAGTTCTAAAGTTCAATTTCAAAAGGTTTATTGTATTTTCAAGATCTGAGGTTAACTGCTTCTGCTTTCAGTATATGACAATACATGTCATGTAAAATTGAATTCAAACGCGCATTGTTAGCATTTAGCACTGAATAAAGCACACAAGGTTTACCTGAGGTGATCACTGTTATAGGTTTCGCATGTTCAGCTGTGAGAAATAGAAGTCGTTTCTAATATATCAATTCGAGGTGTTGGTTTGAACCAAAACTGCTTTTAATATGGAAAACATTCCCTCTATCGCACGTCGTTGCTTTTATTTAGAACACAGTTTAAATCACTCTCTCCTGTACTCAATCTGGCATTCCGCGCTTGCGTTTATTTTGATCCAAGAGAGCAATACCTAGTTCAACCACTGGGTGTCAAACTTAAATACTGTACCTTTAACACACACAAACCTTGAAATTGAAAATAAGCTAAATGAAAAAAAAAACAGTATGCAGTATAAAGCAATATACAACAGTATAAAAATTAAAGCTAGATTTGTACTTTGTACAAACAAACAAAAAAATAAATACTAGTCAACATTCAAAGTGGATCATCATCTTTCATCAAAGTTGAACAAAAAACATTCTTGACATTCTTGAAAAATGGTTTTGTTCCGCTTTAAATGTTGACTACTATACTCATTTCTCTAGAGTTACTCTAGAGTTTGCTTTTTAAATTGCATAGTAAAAATGTCATTAAATAAGAAATTTAATATAGATCAATGTATTCATGTTCCTCTTCCTTCTGACAGCTTTGTCTACAAAAGATGATCTTGTTGTCAATGTTTGAAAGATTACAAGCCATGGTGGCCTACTGATTTGATTTAAAGTCTTTAAAATGTTAAATACATAAACTGCACTGTCTGCATAGGTGGCTGCACTGTGGTGAGGAGATGTAATGTGCTAACAAGCACAGACGGGCACTCATCAGGTGCTAATGCACTTACTCTGGTAAGTGGGGTTAAGCACATAGTGTATTATAGTAATACAGTGGATTTGTTGATCTGTGTCAGAAAGTGAATGAGAGAATGACATGGGTTGGCATTGGGACACGTGGGCCACAGCTGTGCATTTCATCAGCCTCCGCCTGTGCCATTAGTGAAAGAGGCTTTGATACCCTCAAGACTAATAAGCTATTGTCAGATGAAGGACACAGAGGTGGAGGGTACAGATCATTTGTTGGCCCACTGAGGACACTAGCATTATGACACAGAAATAGTGTGTTGTTAATGAAAGGACAGTTGATTGTCCCATTTTAAATGGGCCAATCAAACGTCATCCGTCATTTTGAAGTGTGTTAAATTAACCCTGTTAAAATGCTGACCATGCTTTTTTTTCTGTTGTGTCAGTGAGACAAAGGCTGACAATCTAATGAAAACCTAAAAGAGAATGATGCCATAACAGTAAAGTATTATTATTCATTCATTTATATATTTTATTTTCGGCTTAGTCCCATTATTAATCTGGGGCAGGGGTGCTCAACCCTATTCCTGGCGATCGACCTTCCTGCAGTTTTCAGTTGCAGCCCTTATCAAACACACCTGCCTGTAATTATCAAGTGCTCCTCACGTTCTAAATAATTGGTTCAGGTGTGTTTGATCAGGGTTGGAGCTGAAATCAGCTGGAAGGTCGATCGCCAGGAACAGGGTTGAGCACCCCTGATCTGGGGTCACTGCAGCGGAATGAACCGCCAACATATCCAGCATATGTATTACGTTTTTTACATTGTTTTATTATTATTATTATTATTATTATTAGTAGTAGTAGTAGTAGTAGTAGTAGTTTTCCAACTTATCCAGCACGATTTTACGCAGCGGATGCCCTTCCAGCCGCAACCCATCTCTGGGAAATCAATAATGTTATGTTAGTTTAATCAATATAGTTTTTTTCCCTCTACATAGTAATGAAGGAATGTTTATCCAGATTATTTAAGCAGTACATTTTTTGTTTTTATTATTATTTTCATTTTGGGCACAATTGGTTGCAAGAATATAGGAGAATATAATCCTATGTTTTATTGAATTATTTTATTGGGTTATAACAGACAACATGACATTTTAGCTGTTCCTAGTTGTATAATTCTTAGTAAACTCTCATTCTCATTCAACATTTGTGACTATATTAATATATACTTTTTGCATTAGCTTGGTTGAAGAAACACTGATAAGAGATTAAAGTAACATCACAAAACAGAACCCATAGCTTATTTTACTTGCATTCAGTGCATGATTAACCATTGAAACATAGTTTGATGGGTGACACGGTTGCTCAGTGGTTAGCACTGTCACCTTACAGTAAGAAGGTCGCTAGTTCGAGTCCTGGCTGGGCCAGTTGGCATTTCTATGTCGAGTTTACATGTTCTCCCTGTTTTGGCGTGGGTTTCCTCCAGGTGCTCTGGTTTCCCCCACATCCCAAAGACATGTGTTATACTAAACTACTGCAATTGCAATTACAACAATTACTAAATACAATTTAATACTGAACTAAAATTGCTGTAGTGTATTTGTAAATGTGAGAGTTTATGGGTGTTTCCCAGTACTGGGTAGTGGCTGGAGGAGCATCCGCTGTGTAAAACATACGCTGGAATAGTTAGATAGCGGTTCATTTTGCTGTGGTGACCCCTGATAAAGGACTAAGCCGAAGGAAAATAAATGAACATATTTGATAATTTATAAAAATATATGTTTTATTACTTATGATATTACATGGCAACATTAATTAACAATAAAAAACAACTGTTTAAGTATACCGTTTTTATTATGCAAACAGTGTTTTCCTTTCAGGCTGTTACATACAAGTCAGAACACATAGAAACAATAACCATAGTTGTTTAGAAATAGAAAGGAGTTTAAATATATATCAGCCAGAAATTCTCTTGCTTGTCCAGACATATGACCCCTGCACATAAAAGTTTTTTATCAGAAATTGTGATGAAGTACAACAGGTGTTGTTAATACATTTAAGCTTAACAGCAAGGAATTACAGCTGTCACCTGCTATATTCCATCTACAATGTTGAAACATTCTCTAAGTAATGACCATGTCCTTTTCCCAGAGCTGGCACACAACATGGAGACGTGTCTATTGATTCTGTAACCTTCTTCTTTTTTTTTCCTTGCTTCAACATGTCAGTCCAAGCATACCGTTAAGCATGTGTGCCCATGTAATCCCCTGGTATGTGTATATTTTTAAAAAAGATGTGGACTACAGATGTGTGTCCTAATTCTTGATAAGAACAAACTTCTGAATGTTTGTGAGTAGTCTGGACCATTATTTGATGATCAGTAGGTTTAGTGAGATCTTCTCTGCTGACAGAAGCCACAGTCTGCAGATGTTCTGTAATTATGGGCTTGTGCTGTAATCAGCTTGAAGGGGAAATGTGCTTCCCTTCTCTTCAGCCTGCTGCTTTCGTTATCCCTTTCTAACTTTCAGTTGACCAATGCATGATATAACATGACCATCACATTTTCTGTCTTTTTCATTACATGATCATTTAATTAATTTAACTCCACTCTTTTCAAACCTGTTTTTCCTTGTATGGATGTTAAATGTTACTATCAACCACAGTTGTGCAATAACTTTACTTTTTCTAATACAATATATACTGAAACATGCCCGTAGCCAGGGGTGGTTCGGGTGGTTTAGTTATTTTATGTAATTTAATATTATATAATATATTTATTATCTAATTAATATATTATATTTAATATATATTGTAATAAATTGTAATTTTAAATAACTATGGCCAGTAATTCGAATGCCATTGAGCTTCAAAGCCACAATAATGTGACACGAGTCATGTGACATAACCCACTAAGTGGTAACATTTGAATCTTTGATGCGACATCCATACTGAGTAACGCTATGGGCAGGGCTGGAGCAAGCTGAACTGGCACTCAAGGCGAAGCCGCCCTCAACCTGAAAGTGAAATAGAAAGTGACCAGTTCGTGGATGAAAGTGAGGACCGGGAGGGAGTTGTTGGGTGTCTTGGATGAAAGTGACGACCGGGGGGTTCGCTTACTATTCTACCGCCCAAGGCGGCTGCCTAGGTTGCCTCTATGGATGCGCCCCAGCCCTGGCTATGGGTCGAAATAAGCAAAGGTGGCAGAAAGGGCAGGCAGCGGCGTCATTATCGCAAAATGTTGAACATATGTTCAAAAAGACTGTCAAACAAGGTAAGGCTAAAGTTACTTAAGTTACTTTCTAACAGATGAAAATCGGTCCCTATCCATGAGCGTCTAGGCTAACTGGCCACGTTAAGACTCACGTACCCCTCACTTACAAAAATCCAGTATTTGTCTCATACATGAGCTCATTTGTCCTATTTTGACTGCTATGCCATCATAAATAATGAAAATAATCCATCGAAAAAGGCTTTAAGACCAAACGGAATCCTCTATCAGCTGTTGCTTCGGTGGGACTATAATCTGATGTAAGAGAAGTCTTCTTTCACTATTGTTTTTAAACAGAGAAAACATTTGCAGGTAACTTTTATTCTAATTCTTGGACCTTATTCCTGAAAAAAAAATAAGCAATAAAAAAATGTGAATTAAGCACCAGAAGCGGAGCATATGAAATTAATTTGAATATATTTAGGCTATTGTTGATATCCAGAAATTCTCAAATCTACTTTTTTTATCAAAGAAGCTAGAAAAAATCTGAAGAATTCATTATTATTGTTTTATTATTATTATTGTTATTATTATTATTAATATTATAATATTTTAATGATTATTTTTTATTGAAATGGCCAAATTGTGACTGAGGACAGTTGAATGCTGGCCAGTTTGTTTTTTGTCTAATAATTGACAGTAGGGTACAGTTTTTTTTACTTTAACACTTTAACAGATTCCTATTTTTTCCTACTGATATATGATGTAACAAATTTGTGTTTTAAAAATTAGTCTTGTTTTAATTTTTCTTAATTGCTAATTTTTAGGAAATATTTTTAGTACATCAAAAAGTGTGGTTGTGATGACATCTCACTAGCTAATCCAGCAAAAAAGTACTACTTAAAATGCAGTAATTAAATCTCATAGTTTAATAGAAGCTGAGGCGTATAACTGCAAAAAGGTCCACTTTTTGAGAAAAAAGAACCACCCCTTTCACCAGGCCGGCTGCGGGCCTGTAAAGCCTGCACTGGTCTTAAATGGCCACACTTAGGGCTAGCCTAAGGGCCCCCAGTGGGCTATGAGTGTAGAGGCATTGAGATTTTACCCATTGGCAAAAGGTTGACCCCTTGCTATTGGCCCTGCATGGGCAGCCCTCATCTAGCCCCCCGGAAGCCCTCAATAGACCCATACAGTGTCTGCACTATAATCTACAACAATAAGTCTGCTTCAGAATAAATACTGCTCAGATAAAAATTTATTATACATCTGGATTTATTTATTTTAGTAGCCAAACTAGTATTTTTTTGTAGTTTTTGTAGCCAGCTGACACTAGAGGCACAACCACACCCAACCCAACCACTCCGGCTTAAGCTTAAGCATATACATGTACAAAACTGTATGCACCACTGCCCCCAGAGTGACCACTCTTGCTGGAGTTACACACCTGCCACTGCGTTGACAGCTCCCGCTGGAGTCCGCATAGTACAGTATATGCACCATTGCCACTGGAGTGACCACTGTCACTTGAGAATATATACACTTCCATAAACACACTTCACCTACTGATACACCCTACTTTATAACACTGCTGCAGACGTGACTGCTCTTTCTGGTGCTACCTTTTCATCTTCACCTTTCATATCTATATCATCTCTGACATTCATTATCATACCACCGTGATCATCCCCACTTAACCACATTTAAAGTAGTTTGATACCATGCAATACTGATTAATATTGTGTTGTTGCAGTAATCACTCCAACCTGGACACACACCCTCATTTACACCAGTGTCAGCTCCCACAGGATCCAAATTTAAATTACACCTCTGCTGTAGCAGTGCCTACTTCCGCAGGAGCCTAATATGCATTACATTACTACTGCAGCAGTGCCCGCTCCCAAAGGAACAAATTAATTACATTATTACCACAGCAGTCCCCCACTTCCACAGGAGCATTATTCATTACATCAATGCCACAGCAGTCTCTAAATCAGTCTCAAGCTTTCTCTAAAATGTTAAAAGGAATCAAATAGACTGACAGCATGGTAAAACATATCTCTTGTGTTACAGTCTCACTCGTATACAAGTTTTTCCAAGCACACAAGTGCTCCCTATGGTGAAATGAAGAGTGGAGAGACATTATTGACTCCAAGTACCAGATAGGAAATGGCCTTACACAAACAAGGATTAGATGAGGGATAAACAAGGGGGCATGGTAAAGGGAAATGAAAAGGAAGGAACCATGGAGCACACAGATATAAACAAAGAGTGACCCATGTGCTCAAACATAGAAACATGAAACAAAGTCAACACAGAAAGGATAGACTGTACCCTGACAGTACAGTCAAACCCTCCTAGCATACAATCCAGGCAAACCAGCCCAGGGAGGTACTAACAGGGGGGTACACGTAAAGTAGCCAGGACTCAAAAAGTGTGGAAATGGGAGAAAAAAAAAACTATTGGGATGGTTTCAGGAGTAGCAGGAACAGAAGCAGACACTGGACAGGGCTAGACTATTTTTTTCTGGGCACAAGCACTAAAAACTAGAAATAGCTGACTGACCGGTCTTTCTCTTCCTCTGTTTCAGAAGGGTTAATAGAGCACACTTCATAGCCACTGTAGTATCTGGAACCAACTCAGGGAAAGTGGCAGTAAATACCGTCAGCTCTGAGACAAGGAAAGACTCTGCAAACTGGAACAAACAGAAGCAGACACTGGACAAGGTTCAGGGTTTTGAGCCAATCCTGGATAACTGGAGTCTTCACACCATGCTTGGGGACTAGAACCATCTTCTGAATAGACTTAGGGCAGAGGATGGCACTGCACTGTGCTCAAGGGTTGAAGTCTTCATTACACAGTGCTTGGGGACTGGAGCCATCTCTCGAAAATACTCAGGGGCCAAAGTCAACACTGCACTGTGTTCAGAGGCTGATCTTTCAGGAGCAGGAGCAGGAACAATCTCTAGGACAGCTCTCTCTGTAGTGGGCTCTTCTCGAAAGTGGGTACCGGAACAGGTTTCACAGGGACTGACTCAGAACGTTTACTTTCAGGAATCTCACAATTAGTGGCAAGGACAAGGAGTGACTTAAGACAGTAAAGTGACCCAGATAAGGTCACTAATGCTGATTCAAAAGACTGCTTACGACTGACCTCATCAGCTGTGATACGGAGAGCAGGGTATGCTACGCTTGCCTCTATGGCCATAACAGGCAGATAGAGCCTCAGGGATGGCCTCAAGGAGAGCCTCAGGCCACTCAGGAACAGCTTCTGTGAAATCAGATAAAGCAGGTTGAGACTCAGAGATGTACTTAGTGGTTTTGACACAATTGTCATTGATGGACACAATAGGACAAACAGATGGTTGGCTAGACAAATTTTTTTACACAAGCACTATAAACTTGAGAAAATGCTGACTGACTGGTCTTTCTCTTCCTCTGTTTCCGACGGGTTGATAGAGCACACTTTATAGCCACTGTAGTATCTGCAACCAACTCAGGGGAAGTGGCAGTAGATACCATCAGCTCTGAGACAGGGAAAGACTCTACAACCTGGAACAAAGAGACAAGGTCAGTAGTAGGTATGTGCAAATCCATGCTCGAATATCGATATATCGATACTCAGAAGCTTTTAATTTGGAACCAATATTTTTTAAGAGTATCGATATTTTAACTAAACTTTAATAATTTCTGCATATCGAAATGTTTTAGCGCTGTGTACAGGATTATCAGTGATGCTTTGCATACAAGACATTACACCAAACAATCTACTGCGGAACGTGACGTGAGCGATCATGTGCCTTTAAAATAATTAACGTACTCAACACACCCAAGTCACATACTTCTGCATTACAGAATGACACGATGGCAGAGAGGTAACGCAGCGTGTTTTGGTGCTCATCAGCTGAAAGCGCTGCACGAGCAATATTTGTGATAAGAAAGTCGTACACAACAACAATACAAGCAGCCTTTATAAACACTTACAGACAACACACCTTGAAACTTACAAAGAAGCGGAACAAAAACAAGCTACCCAGTGTTCCTCTGCTCAATCTCCCAGTCTGAAAAAATACATTATAGGAGAGTTTTAATGGACCTCTCTCTCTCTCTCTCTCTCTCTCTCTTTCTCTCTCATTATTTAGAAAAATTACATTAACATTTTAAATAATAAGTGGTATCGATATCGGTATCAAATTTTTTTTTACGAAAAGTATCGGTATCGTATCGCATTAAATCATTGTGGTATTGCACATCCAGAGTCAGTAGACAGTAGGACAGTGATAGATTTGACTAGCTTAGTAGGCTGGAACACATAAAGGAGGTCAATAAACTATGGAGAAAAAGACTGTGTTGTCACTAGTATCACTAGAGGATATTTAGGGAAGATGGTAGTCAAGGCTGGAACCTCTAAGTCGACTGGTCCGAGAGTGATGACTGTGGTAGGCTTGACAGACTCAGGGGGAGCTTGTCTGAATGCAGCAAACATTGAGATCATGGGGTCAGACAGGCATTTACTTCATTGAGGAAGTGGAAGCTACTTGTGGAACAAAGCCATGGAGGAATTCCTTATTTTGAGTGATGAAACAGATATCTTGTGAAGGACCAGAAATTCAAGATCTTGAGTTCCTCCATCTTCCACTTTGGCAGGAGATAATCCAAATAGCCATTTAAGAGATCCTTTAAGTTCTGATTCTGATAATTAAGGCATTTGGCCATTGTCAAAAAGACTGGGCAATAAACATTGACAGAAATTCTCCTTCAACAAACAAATCAGACTGCTGAATGTAAATGCTCTTAATTTAAAATGCATGTTTAAGAATCGTGTAAATCACTCAGATGTTACTGTATTTTTCCTAAAGTGAAAGAACAGTAAATTAATTTACATTATAGCATCAAAACACAACACTTAATACATAATACATACAGAATACATGTCTGTCTCTCTTTTGTTGAGTTTAATTATAATTTAGCCTATATTTATTTTATTTTATATTAGATAGCTCATTGACAATCTAAGTAAAATAAACCTCCAACACTTAAGTTAAAAAGATTAATCAAGGTATGTAGTCCATTTGTTAAAATTATTTTTTGACAAATGAAGTATGATTGTATGTGTGTTTATTTCTAGAGGTATTTTATGGAGCAAGAAATGTGCATATAAATCTATTTTGAATACAGGGCAAGCCACCTAACCCCTACTTGCTCCATGGGAACTGGAAGCAATAGCTGCCCACTGCTCCGGGTGTATGCTCACCATTTGTGTTTGAGTTTGTGTGTGCTCTCACTTCTCACTCAAAATGTGTGTGCACACTTTGATGGGTTAAAAGCAGAGGACCAATTTCGAGTATGGGTAAGGTCATACTTGACAAGGTTCACTTCACTTTCACTTCGTATACCAGAGTAATTGGATATTCATTCTACTGTGTTGACCTCTGATAAAGTAGACAATTTGCTAAAGAGTGAGGTAGTGAGTGTCTTACTGTATCACCAACACAGGCTCATTATGGACATGTGCTCAAGACAATTTTTTTCAGGCATAACCCTGGCTATATTCTAGGTGTAAATCTAATGCTAGCAGTACAACAACTTTTTTTTTGACTTGACTGGTTTGCTCAGTAGCTTGCTACGTGTGGTGTTGGACTTAAGACGTGGAGCAGAGTGGAATGAGGTTCGAGTCCAGCCCATTCCTCTTTGCAGTACCTCTTAAGCTCTATCAGGTTGGATGGGAAGTGACGGTGTACAGCCATTTTCAGATCTCTAAAGAGATGTTCAATAGGATTTAGGTCTGGGCTCTGGCTGGGCCACTCAATGACATTTACAGAGTTGTTGTGAAGCCACTCTATTGATGTTTTGGCTGTGTGCTTTGGGTCATTGTCCTGCTGGAAGATGAACCGTTGCCCCAGTCTGAGGTCAAGAGTACTCTGAAGCAAGATTTCATTTAGGATGTCTCTGTACATTGCTGCATTCATATTTCCCTCTATGTTGACTAGTCTTCCAGTTCCTGCTGTCAAAAAGCATCCCCACAGCATGATGCTGCCACTACTATGCTTCACTGTAGGGGTGGTATTAGCTTGGTGATGAGCGGTGCCTGGTTTTCTCCAAACAAAACGCCTGGCATTCACTTCAAAGAGTTCAATTTTAGTCTCATCAGACCAGAGAATTTTGTTTTTTTATGGTCTGAGAGTCCTTCAGATGCCTTTTGGCAAATTCCAGGTGGGGAGTGGCTTCCGTCTGGCCACTCTACTATACAGGACTGATTGGTGAATAGCTGCACAGATAGTTGTCCTTCTGTAAGGTCCTCCTCTCTTTACAAAAGGATGCTGAAGCTCAGACAGCGTGACCATCAGGTTATTGATCACCTCCCTGACTAAGGCCCTTCTCCCCCGATTACTCAGCTTAGATGGCCGGCCAGCTCTAGGAAGAGCCTTGGTGGTTCCAAACATCTTCCACTTATGGATGATGGAGGCCACTGTGGTCATTGGAACTTTCAGGGCTGCAGAAATTTTTCTGTAACCTTCCCCAGCCTTGTGCCTTGAGACAATCCTGTCTCGGAGGTCTACAGACAATTCCTTTGTCTTCATGCTTGGTTTGTGCTTTGACATGCACGGTCAACCCTGGGACCTTATATAGACTGGTATATGCCTTTTGAAATCATGTCTAATATATATATTAGTGCTGTCAATCAATAAAAAAAATAACTAATTAATCACACTTTTTTGTAATTAATCGCGATTAATCTTGATTAAAAGACTGAAACTTGTAATTCTGGATATTCAAATGTAAAATGTATCAATTAATGTAATTAATGTAAACTCAACACAAATAAACTAATTAAATTCAAAATATGATTATTTATTAGATTTTTTTTACTTGTAACATATTTCCTCATGTAAACAACATAACTGAAAAAAAAACATCAATATCCTCAAACTGTTGGCTTAAAAGCCATATTTACTAAGTGATAAAATATTATAAGTAATTTTAAGAGGATCACATGTTTATGATTGTTCTCAGCTGTTTCAGCATCAGTTCATGATCGATTATGCAATCAGATGATTCCTAACTCACTATAAATAACCAGTTTTATTATCTCAATATCTTCGTCTTGAAGAATGCTTCCCGCTACAAAACGCACCAGCATCGCACCATTTAACCTATCGATACAGAAGAACAAACAAACAACAACAACAACAACTCCAGCCAGAGCCCAGCTCTCTCCGAGAATCAAGCCACAGCCTCGCCAGCAATCGAGCCTAAGTTCCCGCAAACCGCCTGCCCACCAGCTCTTCCACTTTCTACTTCAAACTGCCTCACACAACGCAGTCCAAAAACTCATACTAAACCCTGAAGATGCTGGCGATCCAAGTCATTGCAATAAAAACAAACTCTCACTGCTCTCCTATCGGTCCACCCGTGGTAACGTACATAGCATGCTTTTAAAGGGGAGGCCTCGCAAAAAAAACTATTCCCCAACAAAGACTTAACATTTTATAAATCTTTTGAAAGACAAGACTCACGGGACTAAAAAGATTTCAAGCAAAGAACTCACCTTTCAAGCCTCCTGCCCATCCACAGATCCATAACATTCTAAAGTAATTCCACTGCAAGAATCCAGGCAATCTACTCCATAAAACATTAGTCCACAACATATTCATACATTGATAAACATCCAATGGAATGTGCTGTTATCATCCAAACTAGTTGCTGGAGTGCAGTAGCGTCTTTCACACAAAAACACTAGTAATTTTGGTCAACAAAATGGCTGCCAGTCTTTGATTGACACTCCATTGAGCCAATAGCTGAAAGGAGAAGTGTCACCATCCAATGAGCTCCCAAAACTCGAGATGGTTCCTCCCTCTCTCTTGACAATTTATGAATAAACTCAGCTGCAAAAGACGTTGTGAATGAATTGGCCAGATATGCTTGTGAATTTAATCACGTTAAGATTCCAAACGTAATGTTATTTAATCATGGATAAAGCCCATAACAAACATTTCATTCACACAGTTTCTACTAAGTGGTGACTTTTTAAAGTTCAGAGTTTGATGTTGGCAGTTGATACATTTAATAAAAATAAATAAATAAAAAACTCTGCCACATCAGATAGTCATTAAACTGCTGAAAAGATTATAACCCAACCAGTGAAAAACATTCAACACATTGAGCATAGAAGCTTCAGCCCACAGCCTCGATGTCATGTTTACACTAGCCTTTTTGGTTTTGAGATGTTCTGAACTAACATCAAATTTCAATCCCACAATCCACCCCACCATATCTGACCTAACTTTGCAGGATAAAGAAATTTTTCTGCCTTCACAAGCTGCGGTTCAGAATGCTCATGCAGAAACGCATCATTTGATTCTCTTGGGATCTCGCGGTAGTGCTTACAAGCCTACGTGGAGATCCCTTCGAGCCACTCTACTCAGTATCCTTGAGATTTCTGTCCCTGAAGACAGCTCTGCTGGTGGCGCTGGCTTCGATTAAGAGGATAGGGGACCTGGAGGCAATTTTGGTCAGTGACTCGTGCCTGGAATTCGGGCCGGCCTACTCTCACGTTGTCCTGAGACCCTGGCCTGGATATGTGTCCAAGGTTCCTACCACACCATTTAAGGACCAGGTAGTGAGCCTGCAAGCGCTGCCCGCGAAGGAGGCAGACCCAGCCCTTTCATTGCTGTGTCCTGTCCGCGCTTTGCGGATTTATGTGGACCGTACTTAAGAGTTGTAGATCCTCTGAGCAGCTCTTCGTCTGTTATGGTGGTCGGCAGAAGGGAAGTGCCATATCTAAACAGAGGTTGGCCCACTGGATAGTGGATGCCATGTCCCTCGCTTACCAGAGCCAGGGCGAGCCGTGTCCCCCAGGAGTTAGAGCTTACTCTACTTGGAGTGTTGCCTCCTCTTGGGCGTTAGCATGCGGCGCCTCTCTAACAGACATCTGTAGAGCTGCTGGCTGGGCGACACCTAATACATTTGCTAGATTTTACAATCTTCGAGTGGAACTGGTTTCCTCAAGGGTGTTGGGGAACCCCGGTACATGAGGAAAATTGGTAAGTGTTGTAAACACAGCTCTTTAACACAGAGATACGTGCGCATTTTCTACTTTGCCAGTCGAGTTCCCCACTTGGCGAACCCTGCAGAGTTCCTCAGAGGCCCCCACCACCTGACTCAGCGGAGGAGACAGGCGATGGCCCGTTACCTTGTAGGTATGCCCGCTGGTCATCCCGCGTTCTGGGTATAGGTGCCTGCTATGTGCGATCCCCGCTGGCGATCCCATATGCTCACTCAGCCACAATGTAGTCCCCCCTCCTAGGCGGGCTTGTGTCTTCCCTCCCCGCTAACCACCTCTTCAAATGTGCACTCCCCCTTCTCAGGGCTAGTCCATATGCTATTTTGCCACCAGGTCTCCCCCTCCGGGCAGCAGGTGGCCTCTGCAGCATCCTCCCTCTCGGGACTGAACGCTTTCCAAACGTACTGTCGTATTTAAAATTCCTAGAAACTAACTGGGTGTATTTTACGACTCCCCGAAAAATATATCTAAACCAGAAAAGGTAAGTAAGGTAAGTAAGGCCCAGGGGACACATTGGAGGACTGTGTCTCCAGCAATGCAGGTGCGCTCTTGCTGCTACGTGGCGTGCCCCTTACTGGAGACATGGTAAGGTTCTGTCGTTGTGGCGCATAATGGAAGTTTTTCCATTTAGCATTGAAGTTCCCTCCCAAAGGGGAACGCTCTGGTTACTAAAGTAACCCTCGTTCCCAGAGGGAGGGAAAGGAAATGCTATGTTCCTTCGCCACAACAATTGTCCCTTAGCTGTTGAGAGCGAAAGCCTCCTCAGCTAGAAATAGATGACGTTGCTGAGCACATGCTGGGCTTTTATGCCAAGTTAATTGTCATTGACGACAGCTGTGCACGCTGACGCCGCCAACTAATTGGCATTTCATTGGCCCGTTTTTATACTCTTTCAGATGATTGGATAATGTGTAAAGTGGTAGTTTTCTACATAGCATTGAAGTTCCCCCCCTCGGGGAACGAGGGTTACTTTAGTAACCAGAGCGTTACATGTCTACAATGGAAAATACAAAATATTGGTATGTGCACTTACAAACTTGTACTCTCACATTCACTCATACACACACACACTTGGGGGAGAGATATCTAGAACTCAGTGGCATAGAGCATATTATAATGTTGCTCTATCATATTAAATTATTGCATTTAATTTACATTACATTGTTAATCACCATATTTATTTCTTCTACGACCTTTTAATATTGTTTTACACAAATCTTATCTTACCTTATTTTTATTTTTGTTTTATCCAGCATGCCTTGACAGCGGACACACAAACATGCACACACGCATGCACGCATGCATGCCTTGACAGCGGACACACACACACACACACATACAGATTGGGGGATAGTGTAACCAGACAATAGATGGAGAAAATAATATAATAATAATAATCAAGTAGTTACTCCAGCTTTTGCAGTTTGGTGAGCTCCTGTGCAGTCTTGGCAATATTGCTCTTTTGCTGAGCCAGGGTAGTGGTCAGTGGAGATTTGTTTTGCTGAATTCGCTTGACCATTTCCAGCGTAGAATTCCTCAGTTTTGGATACAGTTAGTGCGAATGAATGCAATTTCCATTCTTTATCCACAAAGTGCACTGTGATGCCTAAGTAGTTGTCATTGCTCACTGAATTCCAGTGGTCCCCTGTGAGTGCGATGTGTGTTGCTTGCTGTAATGTGTTTATCCTCTGTGCCTTCTCATTGTCATACAAAGTGTGTACTTTTGACATGATGGTTCCTCTTGAGGGCATATTGTAAGAGGTGTCTCCTGATGCAGTTCTAATTATTTCCCGCAGTTCATGGTCCATGACTATGTTAACAGGTTGGCAGTTTTTAGCTATCCAAATAACCAAATCATTCGTTACCTTATCGCTTACTGATCTTGTCATTTTATCATGAATGCACTCCTGCAATTTACATTGGCGAGGACTCGTAAAGATGTTTCGGTAGGGTGTTTTGCTTTTAAATGATAAGTCAAAGACAAATTAAAATGTAAGTAAAATGCACAGATTACTTTTGTTTTACCCACAGAACCATCCAGCAGAGTTTTATAATGAAACTTTCCGTCTAAAGGTCCTTCCTTGGTCTTATCCATATTTCTTTGCAGGTTGAGCACACGTCGGCCACCAAAAAACTGCAACCGCATTAATTATTTCTAATTTAAGTTAACACGCTACTTTTGACAGTATATATATATATATATATATATATATATATATA
>CAIGQZ010032318.1:15899856-15917375 GCA_903798205.1 Danio tinwini
TATATATATATATATATATATATATATATATATATATACAATACAAACAAATTAAACAGTTTCAAGCCATTTTAAACTTTCATTTTACAAAGGCCTATCTGAAAAAAATATTTTAGATATTTTTTCTAAGAACAATAAACAACCGAGGAGTTTTGAAATATTATTCATAAAGTATTTGGATACGATGATATTAATCAAATTATGCAAACAGAGCATTTTAAATGAGTGAAATCTAATATGATTTAGGTCTCTCCGGAGCATTTGGGCTGAATGTTTGATGACGTCAATCAATTATTACCGGAGAATTTCTGTGGTTTAATTTTATGGATGGTGCACTGGGTCTCTATCGTTAGTGGCGAGACCACTCAATGTACGAGGCCAACAGTCGGTCAGCGAGTAGTCTAAACAAATACAGTATAATGAATGAAAATGCATATGCCTGTGCGTATAGACATAATATATATTGCATATTATGTAGTGCTTTATCTGCCTGCTGATTCCCACTGAACTGGGCGCGTTGTGTGATGTTTGATTTTGAGGGCAGGGTTTGCGTGACGCGATGCAAGCTATTAGCCCGACAGTGGAAATGTGACATGATTTCGGCCTCCCGGTTGATTGGCCCGGTCCGATAAAAGCCCTGGCTCGCACTGGCCCTACAGTGGAAATGCGGCTATTGCCCAAGACATACAGACGGAGATCAGATAAAACAATCTCAATTATTGACCTCCAACCTAGGGTTTTCTGGTTCCATGTGCACTGATGGATGCACTTATGCATAAGCATGAGTTTGTTATGGACGTCTTTGGGGCATGACTCAAGTAAAAGGAACATAAGGAAAACAAGACAAGGCACAAAGCATAACAGAGAGTTAGCTGTAAGACCATGGGGACCACTGGGCTGGTATCCTGCAGCTAATTCAGATCTTGTAAAACTTTTGGATGCTTGACCTTCTCTCGGACCTAACTCCGCTTCACAGACCAGGTCTGCCTCCATTGCACAAACCTGGCCATGCCTCCCTAACCCTGTTCCACCTCCACTCTACCACCCTCCTGGACTACGATTTTTCTTTTTGATTCCTTTTTATAGTGTGTGTAAGTCAAAATGATCTGATTAACATACCCTGTCTTTTGTCTTCTTAAATGTTTAACTCTGTTCTGCCTTTTTACTTGTGTCATGCCCCATATTTTGTACCTATAGAGTTAGATTGTCCCTCTTGTTTTCTTGTATTTAAGCCCCTGTTTTTGACTTCCGGTTTTGTTATTTTTGTTAATTGCTTGATTGTTTTGTTTAGCTCTTTCCCTGCCATTGACAAGACAACTCATCAATTAAGAGAAAACCTTCCCTGCCATTGATGAGTTTTTACGGAAATCCGTGTTTTAGGTATATTGCAGTAGGGGAAGCCCTATTGTATGTCCTGAGTGAGGTATATGACATCACATGCTCCAAGGAGTGAAATCTGAGAAAGAGAAATTAAGATTGTGGGTAAAAATAAGAGTTGTACAACCTTCCTTTTGCTTAATTACTAAACCAGTAAACTAATGCTACTAAACCAGGGCTTGCCTCAACAAAATAATCTGCCCTCATTGATCTGCACAAGGTTAGATATTTGTTCTATACACACAAGCTCTTTATGTGCACGGCTCACACACATTTTACATTTCAAAAATGCACTTTTAGAAAAATCTAGAAATTCTTCATTTTAGTGGGTATAAATCCTGATGAGAAAATAATGCTTTCTTTTTTTTTTTTTACTTTTTTTTTTAAAGCAAAATGGTTGGTCCTTTTTTTAATCATTTGGGCTGTGAAATTTGGATGAAATTCATACTCCATTTGGTCCACCTTTCAACTTTTCCTGCACTCAACTTTACATTTATAAATATCCTTACAGTCTTTACGGTCAATTTAATGTGCTCTTAGTAAATAGAATTGTTTATTTTTATTATTTTCAATTTAGCATTTGTATTATTTATTATTTTACTTTGATTATTCAGTAACACTTTACAATGACAGCACATGAATACTGATGTGTTAATATGTAAACTAAACATTACTTTATTATGAACTAATAATGAGTGCATGCATGCGCTAATCATAAACTAACTTTAACTACAACATGAGTTCATGAGTGAGTAACGGCTACCTTAATTACTTGTTAGTACATGATTGTTTGTTAATTATTGTATTAATTACCACATTAGTTTGTTTAATTTAACAATCATGAAGTTATGATATGTTAATGTATAATTACATTGTGACTTTACTTGGAGGGGCACGTCATCATTAACTTATTCTAACTACTAATGAACTCCTAATGGATGTCCATCTAGTGCGTGTTTACACTGTATAACAATAGAAAAGTGTTCTGTCAACATCAACATGAACAGTTTAAACACAGGAGTTCATGAGTAGTTAAGGATAAGTTAATGTTGATGTGCCCCTTCAAGTAGTCAAAAAATTATACATTAGCTCTTGAGTTTATGAACAGCTCATACATTAATAGCTCATGTTTGTTACGTTTAGCTTAAACTTAAATGTTAATTAATACATTAATTAACAACATGTACTAACAAGTAATTAAGGTAGTCGTTATTCACACATATTCACACATCTTGTGACTCATGTTGTAGTTAGTTCATGATAAATTTATCATTCATTCATAATAAGCTAATGTTTAGTTTACATGTGAATATATTAATATTCATGTACTGTTATTGTAAAGTGTTACAGATTATTTTAATGACTCAGTTCATGTTGTTTCATATTGATGACTTTAGTGAGTATGACGTATGTCAAAATATATTACTCTTAGTCACGTAGAAAATGTAATTGACTCTCTAAAGTCAAACTGTTTCCTTTTTGCAGATGGCTGGGTATGGCAAAATAAAAAGATCATTTTTTCATGGTCTCTTCCTTTCACACTACCATTCTTCAACTGACGTTTTTGTAAGAACCTCAAGGCTTAGTTACCATAAACAATTCGTCCTTTATATTCTGTGCCAAAGCATTCAAGTAAAGGTTAAATCTTCCACCTCCAGCTCAGGGTTTGTGTGTGGTCTTCAGCATCAGCCGACCATCTGTGTACACGTCTCTGGTGAGTGAGGTCAGTGAGTGGAAGCAGGTTTACAGGTAAATAGATGAGCTGTGTTAAATCTCATCTAAACTCTCCTTTGCCTTATCCTCTGCTTTATCCATGTAAAGACACCATATGTATGAAATCAGCTAGTCGTGCTAAGTCGTTCTGACCTGCTAAGTCAAGATCTGCTGTAAGTCAAAGTGACAAAAGTTTAAAAAGGCACTTGTCATTATAGCTTAGTAAAGACAAGCTTTATAAGCACTGGTGGATTTAGGGATGGGGCCAGAGGGACACTGGACCCGGTTAAAATCTGGCTGGCCCCTGTAGTGCCCCTATCCTCTCAGTCATTGCTGATATATATCAAAGCTTGGACATAAGCGTAGCTGTTGTACATGGATTACTCAGTTAGCTTAGATTCTTGACCTTAGTTTTTGTTGTTTGACCCTTAGAGCCAAGGTACGCATTCACCTTGAGAACGCCATCTCTGTTCCCAATCGCAATGACTTCAGTTTTCTCTTTGTTTAACTGAAGAAAGTTTTGACACATCCAATTGTTCATTTCATCAATGCATTGGCAAAGGGTGTCCATAGGGCTGTAGTCATTAGGCAGTAAGGCTAAGTAGATCTGAGTGTCATCAGCATAGCTGTAGTAGATTTGGTTTTTTCTCATTATTTGGCTCAGAGGGAGCATATAAAGGTTGAACAGGAGAGGTGCCAGAATTGAATCTTGTGGGACTCCACATGTCATGGGTGTCCACCTCTACCTATGGTCACCTATACTGACATAGTATCCTCTCCCTTCATGGTAGGATCTGAACCATTTGAGGACCGTCACAGACAACCCAACCCAGTTTTCCAGCCTATCCAGAAGCATGCTGTGATCGACAATGTCAAATGCAGCACTAATATCAAGCAATACCAACCAGCACTGTTAGTTTGCCTGAATTTGTATTTAGGCGTATATTGATTATCTTTATTCGGACACTCTTTGTACTGTAATGTGGTCTGAAAGCAGATGAAAAAATTGTCTAAACATCCCTTGAAGTTTAAGAACGTGTTAACCTGGTTAAAAACAACTTTTTCAATGATTTTGCCAATGAAAGGGAGATTTGAGATTGGCCTGTAATTGCTCAAAAGGTTGTTATCCGGGTTGCTCTTTTTCAAGAGGGGTTTAACAACTGCAGTTTTAAGTGAATTTGGAAAAATCCCTGAGAGAAAAATTGAAGCATTTACCACTTTTAGAAGATCCAGTTCTAGACAGTTAAACACCGTTTTGAAGAATGATGTAGGGAGTGTGTCAAGACTGCAGTTTGATGTTTTTTTATAATTGTCATGAAATCAGACATTATGGCTGTTTCTTAATTCTGAGAATGCAGAGAATGGACTTGTGTTCTTGTGAAGACCGATCTTGCCAGGTGTCCTCGGAAGAACTTGGGAGACCTCGAGAACAGAAAATGCGTCCTATGAGAAATGAGATGCTGCATTCTTCCCGATGGTCACGTGACCTTGGCGCGTTTTTAATGGAAAATTATTTAAACTTTACAGCATTTATACGGCGATTTATTGTTTTTCCATTTTTCACAATATATATGCTAAGCATAAATACTTTACAAATATATGTTGCACAATATAAATAAAAGAGATTTTAATATGAATTTCAGCAAATAAACTCAATGTGTTTATTCCTTTATTAAGATTTTCATGGTAATTTTTATATTCACAGTTTCATTTAGGGAAACTCCTGAGACAAATAAGTTATATATCTGAACTTTAATAAGAAACCTATATAAAATTATGTGTAAAGAAATGAGCAAACTCATTACATTTGCTTTCAGAGAGTAGTTCACTTAGAATCCTACTGGGTGGATTTGTGAGTCTCTCTCCTGTTGCAGAAAAAAGAGTACAGGCATTATTTAGGTTGCTGTTTATAGGACTTGAAAAGAAAGTCTACCTAGCAATGTTTAGTTCCACATTAAAAGCATGAAGACTTTATGTCTTTATAGATATTATATTTGACTACTAGTTTCGTCTTCTTCCACATATGCTCAGCTTTTCTGCCCCTTTCTGTCTTTTCATCATCTTTACCGCTGTTGACCTTGTCCAAGGTCCTTTCTGTCTCCCTGTCATCTTCCTGACTTTAACAGGACCAATGTCATCCATGACATTCTTAACTTTATAGTTAAACAAATCAAGGAGAGCATCTGCAGATATGCTTGGTGCTAGTGATATGGCCTTCATAAACTGCTCACTAGTTATACTAGTTATTAGTCACTATTATGCATCTCTTTCTGACCGAGACAGATCTGTCTTCAATGGCTGGAGTAATCAATGTATCAAAAAAAAATACAGAAATGATCTGAGTGCAACATCTTTAACAACAGTCAATGAAATGTGTAAACCCTTAGTTATAAGTTAATCAAGAGTGTGTCCATGATTGTGTGTGGGTCCTTGAACATGCTGAGTCAAAAATGTTAAAAACAGTCATAAGTTCTTTTACAGCATTGATTTCTGGAGTATCAATGTAAATATTATAATCCCAGCAATAGTAAAATAGTCAAATTCAGAGGTTACTATTGATGGCAGCTCTGTAAAATCATCAGAAGTTGTAGAATGTGGGATGTGTTCTCTCTCCACTGCTCTTCTCCCTGTACACAAACGACTGCACTGCAAAAGACCCCTCCATTAAGCTCTTGAAGTTTGCGGATGACACTACTGTTATCGGCCTCATCCGGTACGGTGACGAGTCTGCATACAGACAGGAGGTGGAGCGGCTGGCTTTATGGTGCAGATACAACAACCTGGAGCTAAACACGCTCAAAACAGTGGAGATGATAGTGGACTTTAGGAGAAACCCCCCTACACTCCCCCACTCACCATCATGAACAGCACTGTGGCTGCAGTAGAGTCATTCAGGTTCCTGGGCACCACCATCTCTCAGGATCTCAAGTGGGACATTCACATTGACTCCATTGTAAAGAAAGCCCAGCAGAGACTGTACTTCCTTCGTCAGCTGAGGAAGTTCAACCTGCCACAGGAGCTGTTCGTACAGTTCTACTCAGCTGTCATCCAATCCATCCTCTGCACTTCAATCACCGTCTGGTTCAGCTCAGCTGCCAAAACCGACCTCCGTAGACTACAGCGAATAGTCTGGACTGCTGAACGAATCACTGGCACTACCCTTCCTACACTTCAAGAACTGTACTCTTCCAGAGTGAGTAAAAGGGCTCGTAAAATCACTCTGGACGCCTCACACCCAGCACACTACCTGTTCTAACTGTTACCGTCTGGTCGGCGCTACAGAGCACCAAGCACAAAAACAGCCAGACACAGGAAAAGTTTCTTTCCTCAGGCCATCTACCTCATGAACAGTTAAATATTCCCCTACTGTGCAATAAACGTGCAATACTTTCTCATACGCACTTGTACACAGCACCTTATAACCAGTATATTTACAGCATATCTGTACATACAACTCAACATCCAGATCTTTTTGACTAACTGCATCTCTGTTTAATGTTTATTGCCTTTTCTTTTCTTGTATTTAATTTTGTGTTGTCACTCGTCACTTTATGTACACTGGAAGCTTCTGTTGCCAAAACAAATTCCTTGTGTGTGTGAAGCACACTTGGCAATAAAACTGATTCTGAATATTTCAGAGGTGTGTAGATAATGATCAGTAAAATGTGTGGAGCACCTTTTAGTGCTATACTCAGATATTCAAAGGACAAATGGTCACAAAATGACACTTGTTTACAGTCATAGACATCTTTAAATAGGGCAGCGATGCCTCCACCTCTCCTATTAGCTCAGCAAACATTCAAAAAAATCTAACTTTAAAGGAGCTGTTTCATTCAGAACTGCTGCGCTACAACTGTCATCTAGCCAAGTTTCATTTAGAAGCATAAAATTAAAGCAATTTGTTTTGATAAAATCATTGACTAGAAGTGACTTATTGTTAAGTGATCGGATGTTTAAGAGTGCTAACTTAAGTTTTAGCTATTTTCCTTACAGTAGTCTAAGGTCTACATTTAATAGACACCAGATCTGAATGATTTGATGTACGGCTTGTAGAGGCCTTTGGTTTTCTGTCACATAATACAACCCAAATCTGCATTGAGAAAGCTATAGGCACACTGGGTTCTTGCTTGTTCTGTAAACATTTGATAAAGACACTGTTATCTAAGCAGGCACCCGAGACACATCAATATCAGTTTTTAAGTTCACCAGCTGAACATGAGGTGTTTTTTGAGACCTGGCGCTATCGCAAGGACCGAAGGGCTCTCCTAGCTGTAGGGCGAGGTGGGCTCAGAGATGGGTGTGAGGCTTGCTGATTTTTGTTTGCTAACTGGGGGCTTGCAGCAATGGAGTGTGAGAGTTTAGCTCCAGCAAGCACCAGTTCCTCCATCTTTTTTGAAAAATTCAAGAGAGGCGAGGAAGGTGACAATGATAATGTGTCTGGTGACAGAGGCTGTGGCTCTGGGGTTTCTGGCTGCTGAGATATGTTGTCCTTACTGTTTTCCTGGAGATCAATTATGAGTGCTGAGACTTGATGCTGTTCTGAGGCATCACAGACTATCTGTGTTGAGCTCAGTGTGCAAGGTGCAGGCAGTTTGTCAGTGATCAGTGGTTGTTGTGTCTGCATTGTGTTACCGCTGTCCTTGTGGGATACGTCAGCCACAAGTCCACTCAGAAGCTGATTTGAAGTCCTGTGGCACTTTTGCACCAAGTTTGTTTAGATAAAGGCCGTCTGATGTTAACAGTTGTCTTTAATTCCAGAAGAGATTGAAGTTGTCAATGAAATTCAGTCATTTTATGTTACATGTTTTCTGCAGCCATGCTTTTGGCCAAGGAGCCTTGAAAACATATTTGTCCCTCTTGCAGGGAGTGGTCCACTGATGAACTTTCAATTTTTCATCTGTTTCCAAGAGCTCACAGAAATCTTTCTTAAGAAGTTCTGACTGTTTCTTCCGAATATCATTTTTCCCCACAAGGATAATAATCCGTTTTGCAGTCTCATGCTTCTTTAATATGTTCTCAAGCTTTTTATTTATATTAGAAACTGTTGCACGAGGGAAGCAGTATGTCATTGTAGTTCTGCTCCTAACATTTCTGACTAAAATCTAAAATTGACTAAAATTGTTGAATCTCTAACAATTAATGTCCTTATCTCAGCTGCGATCGGAAAAGAATGTCACTGTCTAGTCAGCCTTGAGCCTCCTTTCCATACAGAAGTAGCTGCTGAGTCATGTAATCTCTGTCTGACTGCATCTGAAGCTGTATTTGAGTCTGAGCTGTATTTGGGGTTGAGGACGCTAATGCGGCCGCGTATGATCTTTGTGATCTGACCCCACGAATACCCTTTGGTCTCGCACCTTGTTTATGCCATTGGTTATAAAGCTTATTTTCAACAGTTTCATTCTGTTTTTCTGTGCTCAAAACAGTAGCTAGAGTAGATTTACGGGACGGCTGTTTGCTGTGAGGGTCCACGATGACGCGGTCCTACGTGATCCGGCAGTTCTGGTCAGGAAGCAAGCAATTTTGTTTCAAGAACTGCAAACTTTTGTATAAGTCTGTGGCAGTTTGTGCAGCAGTGAGATTCTGAATTAATGCGTTCCAGAGGCATCTTCACAGCCGTGTTTTCCCGTCTCAGGAATGTAAGCAGCTGGTAAGATTGTTTAGTCAATAATTCCCCTCTTGTTGGTAAGGTTGTGTTCTAGAAAAAAAGTTTGTAGATTTGATGTTGATCTTCAAGCTGTGTTGTTTGGGCACTGTGCTGATAACACATAACACATTTTAATCTGTTTTTTATTTTCTTATACTTGTCTTTTTTATTCTTGTTAATGTAAAGCACTTTGAATTGCCAGTGTGTATGAAATGTGCTATATAAATAAACTTGCCTTGCCTTGATAGGCTCAAGTCAAAATTAGAGTATAAAATATAAAAAGCAAGAGTGCAAGGAGCAGAGCAGTAGGCATAGACGTCTGAACAGTAGCAAAGAAGAAAGTAGCAAAAAAGTACAAATCACAAAGACTGCCCCCCAAGGGGTTCAAGAAGAACATTTAATAATATGAACTTTTTAGATACAAATGCCTACTGTTTTAGGATTTTAGCCTTAGTACAAGTTGTGTATGAAAATAGACATGCACATTATTAAACTTTTTTTAAGGAATAATGATTTATCCAGTCATGCACGTTCTGACAGCTAATATGGCGGTATTTTGATGCTTCACTAAAGCTGCATACACCTTTACCTATATCAAAATGCTTTTTTGATGCAAAATTAATTTACAAAAAATTTGCCATTTATTAAAAACTTGAATAGGCCATAATAAAGAAAATCCACTCTAAAAGTAAAACTAAATAACTTGTTATATACTTTTGACACATGAAAGTGTAAGGCATGCAGCCCACAACAAAAGTGGAAAGTTATCATGTATCATATTTAACAAACAGTTTACTACAAATTTAATATAATTTTGCTCACATGGATAATTGAATATTAATTAGATGATGTCATTATGCTGCTCTGTCGTCAGCCAATCGTTTCATTGCTGATCATGATTTCGATCATCTCCTTCACAACACACGCAGCAATCTCAGATCAGTTCATCCAGACATTTTAATCTAATTAGCGAACTTTTTTGAAAAACCAAATTAGCCAGACATCAGCTATCAACATTAAAAAATCCATTAAAAGATCTGCCAAATCATCTTAGATCATTTAAGCAAGATACAAAGAACATACCCCTGGATGATTCCTGTTACTTGTGATATTTTTTCTATATGCCAAAGAGTGCTTTAAGATCAGTTGTAGATGAACAAATTTTCTATGAAACAGGGATTTAAATTATTACAATGTTGCAGTGTTGTTCACTTTCAGTTTAGAATTATATTACTGTGCCTTATTATATAATTATATTAGTCCTTATAAGAACCTTTCAACAACTACAACAAAACATTGTGACTTTACTGAAAGGGTTTGTAGCGAGGAGACTCAATATACAGAACAAAAGATGGAATTTTATAAATAATAAAACAAAGTAAAACTAACAGAATTAACTACAGTATTTTCCAATTGCTAACACAATAAAATGACTTGCACAGCACAATTATTTAAACTGACACACAGAGAGCAAAACTTCTTAAAAGGTACCTAGGTTACCCCTTTTTCCAGATTTAATATAAGTCTTTTGTGTCTCCAGAATGTGTCTGTAAAGTTTCATCTCAAAACACCCATCAGATTTTTTATTATACCTTTCAGAAGTTTTTATTTTGTAGCTTTTGGCATCAGGTAGCGTTTTTTGTGTACTGCGCTTTTAAGGTTAGTCTTTCACGCCCACCGTTTCCACGTGCCTGTCAGTGTGCCTTAATCTCCTCCCTCGGCTGCTTCAGACAATAGACAGACACGAAGGAATAAGATCACGAAACGTTTGTGAGAAATACTACAGTAAGACCTTTACCAATGAGTATTTGATGCATTTGTTGTGGAGTCACACACAATGTCGTTACAAATTTCACGCACACACACAGCACGGACACACACACAGACAGTGTGCGCGTTTAGCTTTGCACTCTTTTTGCACGCAAATGTGACAGGATACAGGTTAATATCCACTGCTGTATGGATATCTGTTATGGTAATGTACAAAATAAACCTGATTTAATGTCCACAAACCAGGATTAAATCGTCTTCTTGTATAATTGTTCTGACATGTGGCTGTGTTGATGAAGTAAATTTGAAGTAAATCGCTGTAATTCATTACACACATGCACTGTTTTAAAACATTTTTTACTTGTACAACTCACTCTTGATCACATTTGATGATGATTGATGATCCTAGCAAACTGAAAAGACATATAATCCCCGGTTGCTTTGTGCACATCCTGTCTTGTTGATATGATTATATACATTACTACGGAGACATGTTAATATGCAGCTGTCAATCAATTCGGTGGGCGGGGGGACCGCACTCCTACGTCAAGTTGCCGTCGGTCTCAAAACCGCTCCAATTGGTCCACCGTTTTTATGTTGTTAAATTAAAAAAAAAAAGGACTGGGTGTGTTTATATCACCCCAATATGACGGTATATACACTATACCAACACATATGTCTGTCCAAACAGCTTGAGAGTAGATTTTTCACCATAGGTGCCCTTTAAGTCTCCAAAAGTCTAAACACTTTTTCTGCTTTACACACGTTTTGCATTTCAAAATGACACTTTTTAAATGAACTGAAAACAGTTCTCTGCATAAGACACAACAGACTGACATAGTCACATGTTTGCCATTTCAAAACACTGCCATTCAAAATGACACTACATGAGCTAATTGGCCAATTACATGTGCCACCTGGCCAAACACGATTAATTAACACTTCAATCAGAACGTAAGCACTAGGTAAAGACCACAGGTGAAAACATTTTTTACAACAACAATGAAAGACATTGCAGAGAGAGGAAGAGGGAGGTTAAGAATAAGAGGGGGAGGAAGAGTAAGAGGTAGGGGTAGAGCAGGTAAAGGACTTCATGGCCAAAGAAGACAAACATTTTCAAATGAAATCAGAGCAACCTTAGTAAATCATGTCATCGCTCATGGGCTGACAATGAGTGAGGTGGGACAGAGAGTGCAGCAAAACGTTTTACTGTCGCCTCTGTCATCTGAACAGGTATGTAACCAACATTTCATGTAGTACACATGTAGTATTCCCCATGTCATAGTGTATCAGTTGGGTGACACCTGTTTACTTAGTGTATGACATCAGCCATTCATGATCTGTACAAGTACAATGTACTGTACTCTACTGTGGGGGGTGGGGGGGGTATTGCATTGTCCAAGCCCTATATATATAATAATAATATAAATAAAATATTATTATAAATATAAATAAAAAATGTTTCAACAGCATGTGTGTATCTGCAAATATGTCTGTGCATGAGAACAATCTGATACATATTTTAGTTTTATGGCAAAGCATTCTAAAGTTGGGGGTGCTTTTTATTATACCCAACAGTGTGGAGTTGGTTACGCAAAAATCTGGTAATATGAATGAAGTGTGTGCCATTTCAAGCAAAAGTTTGATTTTGATAATGTTATGTGTAGTTTCGATTGCAGTGCTTCATTTTACAGGATGTTTTTGCAGTTGAGGTATTTTGCAGTTTGGGTGTGTGGTTTTGTGAATTGTGTGAAGTATTTTAATAAAACCAAAATAGTTTGAAAAATTGTGTCATAGCAATTGGTAAAAACTGTAATAATAGGAAAAATATGGGTGGGACTAGACAACAGATAGGAGAGCACATGGTCTATTCAAAACTGAAACACGCTGTGACCTGAGCCCGTAATCACATGCCCAAATAATAAGACCACACTCATTACAAAAACACAGACAAAGAAAGAATAAGTGCACTGCCTGAGTAAACTGGAGCGAAGTACATCATCCATGGTCATCCAGGACTAATGTCTGGACTCTGCCACAAAACAAGTATAAACAAGACCAAAGTGGCAGAGCCATGACAGTGGAGCTGAAGAGACAGACTAGGAAAGCCAGAGGGACAGTCCAGGGAGGATTGGGCAGGGCGTCAAGGGCATGAGGCTTGACTAGGGAAAGAGTCCAAAAGCTAGTCCTGTTCTGTCTTGTATGACATGCTTGACTTAAGTTTTCAAAGGTTATGCACTCATACCTCCTGCCTCTGTTCGTGTCTTTATCGGGCCACATGTACTGCCACCTGACGTGGGCACGCGAGGTCCGGACAGGTTTGGGATGCACGCTCTCATCCTTGCATTTGTTGTTCGTTTGCAACATGCGGTGTCGTTCTCAGCGCTTCAGTCAAGTTGGTTTTTATTTCAGTTGCCGCTGGGATCGGAACATCCCATGAGTGCATGGTTGGTGTTTTCATTTATCATGTGCCTTTATCTTGCATTACATTATCAGTATCCTGCCAACCCAGTCAATTTTTGTTTGTTAATGTTTCCCCCCGCTAGGTTGTTTTTGTTACTTTTATTTTATTATTATATTAATATTTATTAATAAAACCCATTATTTGCTGCACTTGAGTCCTTGTTCCTTTCCCTTTACAAGGACCGGACTGGCAGGCCTATAGGGCGCCAACAGAAAATGTAGCAAAATTACAGCCTGCCACCTTGTTCTATACCAGGGATGGGCAAACTCAGTCCTGGAGGGCCGGTGTCCTGTACAGTTTTGCTCCAACACTAATTAAACACACCTGAACATGCTAATCAGCGTCTTGAAGATCACTAGAAATCTATAAGCAGGTGTGTTTGATTAGAGTTGGAGCTAAACTCTCCAGGACACTGGCCCTCCAGGATTGAGTTTGCCCACCCCTATTCTATACCCATAGTTAATGAAACAGAACAGTTTTTCCCATATACTGTAAGTGCATGGCTATATTATAAAAATGCATATATTTTTATTCATTCAAAGATCAAAATAAAAAAACTATCTATCATTGATAAATTTTTAAAATATTTATTAGGTTGCACACATTTGTATTATTAAGGTTGTCAACTAGTTCTAGTCTCCCAAATATGATTTTGAAGTATAGCTTAGCAATGAGCATATTTAAAATCTTTTCTTTGCAGCTATTTTCAGAAAACTGAAACAAGAAGATTCAATTACCTCAAGGCCGGGTAACTAGGAGAGCGTCATATATTTAAATTTACATGCAATGACATGCACAGGACACATGCAGGAATGCAGACCACATGCTTATGTAAAGATCTCTCCATGTCCATGTTATGTACATAATATTTATGGATATGTACTACATATATTTGCTGCTATTTATACCTTTACTCCAGTATGCTTACCACACTCTTATGTGAGTTGAAAGATGCATGCAGCACAGTCTAAAAACTCTACAAAGTTATATCAAGCAATGTTTAAACACATTATATGTAGCTTCTTGAATGTCTATATGCATTAAGTAATCATATTTAAATATGAATAGTGTCTATTCAACGTTTGAATCAGCCGTAGACCAAAAGCTGTTTGGATAACACAAATGTTAAACAACACAGAAAGCTTTTTCTCTGCATAGCTGTATTATAAAATGAGCTGAAAGACATGATTGTGTTAACTAGGTCAAATCATCTAGGTCAAACTATCAATACAGGCCATATAGAAAAGGAACATATTTATTATGAAAATGATAGGTATTTATGTATAATAGTTTTTTTTATACAGAATGTTATTTTCTTATTACTATATTACAGTTGGGCTTCAAATTTCACATACCTCTTGCAGAATCTGTTAAAATGTGAAGAATTTTTATGAATAAAGTGAGATCACACACAATGCACATTTTTGTTGTATTATCCTGATTAAGATACTTTCATAAAATATGTTTACATATAGTTCACAAGACAAATACATAGCAGGAATTATTAAAAATAACCCCCCTGCAAAGGTTTGCATACCATTTTTTTAAACTGTGTGGTTACCTTCTGATCTAAGAGTGTTTTTCAGTTTTGTGATGGTCTTTTAGTCTCTTGTTTGTTCTCAACAATGTCCTGCAGATTCGTCAGTTTTTTGTTTTTTTTCGTCAGTCAGTTTTTCGTCAGCATGTTTTTAAAGAATTTGAACCATTTCCAGCAATGTCTGTAGGATTGTGTCACACTATACACAAAAAAATACAGATGGATCTAAGTGAAAGTGACAGAAATGTGTTGAATATAAGACACACTTTTTAACTGATAACAAAACCGGGAGGCTTAGACTGGTGGTGATCGGATTTAGCCTTCCACTAACCTGGAGAAGGGTCTGTCTGGCCCGGCTTCAAGTGCATTGACACCTCTAGACAAATGCATGGGCAGAGGGAACCATGACTTCAGATTTCAGATTAGGAAAAACAGGTGGCTGGTACACTAAGCTACACTCAAACTGTGATAGGCCAATAGCAGACACTGGCAATGAGTTATGTGTGTACTTCACCCATGAGAGCTGCTGGCTCCAGCAGGATGGATTTTGAAATACCAAACATCACAATATGCATTTCAGACCTTGGTTGGCTCTCCCTGTTTGACTGGTAATCTGAGGACGGAAACCAGATAAAATACTAACAGTAACCCCCAATAACTGACAAAATTCTCTCCAAAATTGAAAGACAAACTGAAGCCCCCTGTCAGAAACCACGTTCGTCAGGAGGCCATGAATTAAAAGAAACGTGATCATTGACAGCAAATGCTGTCTCTCTGGCAGAGGGTATTTTGTGCAGAGGGATAAAGTGAGCAGCCTTCAAAAACCGGTCCACTACAGTCAAAATAGCTGTATTGCCACCAGATGGTGGGAGACCTGTGATGAATTCTAGCGAGATTTGGGACCAGTGTCTTGAAGGTACTGACATCAGCTAAAGGAGCCCAGCAGGAGTATGATTGGAAGTCTTAGAAATGGGTGGGGGTGTTACACCTTCCAAGGTAATGTGAACCTTCAACTGGATCTCCCATGTAACAGAATTACAATTTCTCTGTGGTACAATAGACTCAAGAGACAATGTATGCTCAGAAAAATCAAAAAGATGAAATAGCATTTCAGGTTTGTTGTTGGAACCTGCTTGATAGGAAATGGTGAAATCAAAACAACCAAAAAATAACTCCACCGAGCCTGTCTATAGTTTAAATATTTGGTGCACTTGATGTATTCAAGATTTTTGTCGTTGGTCCCGCTGATAAGATGAACCCCTGTCCCCTCTAACCAATAATCCCACTCCTCCAATGCAAGCTTGACTGCCAGCAACTTCCTATTAGCAATGTCATAGTTACTGCTATAGTTATCAGCAGCAGATAAGCGATGTGAGAAACACATGCAGGGATGCATCTTGTTGTCTGTGATAGAGCACTGAGACAGGATAGCTTCAACCCCCACCTCTGTTACAGAGACCTTCACCACAAACTGCCGGGATGGATAAGGGGCAACAAGAATAGGAGATACAGCAAAGCAACTCTTAAGTTTGGAGAACACTTTATGAGCTGCATTCGACCACCTGAATGGTGTTTTGGGGAATGTCAAGGAAGTCAGAAGCGCTATGAGCTGGCTGAAATTGCAAATAAAATGCCTGTAAAAATTGGCAAAGCACAGAATATTATGCAGGGCTTTGTGAGAATCTGGGGTTGGCTAATTTACCACAGTTCTTGACCGACACAATATGCCCTAAAAAGTACTGACTGTGCATGAAAAATGCATTTATCTGCTTTGACATAAAGCCCATTTTCTAACAGCCTCAAAAGCACTTGTCTTTCATGTAGCACATGTTCCTGGAGAGAACAGAAAATTACCAATATGTTATCCAGATACACATTGATAAATTGATCTATCATATCTCTCAGCACATCATTAACAAGTGCTTGGAAGACTGTGGGGGCATTGGAAAGCCAAAAGGGAAGAGCACAATATTCAAAGTGTCCTCTGGGGAGTCTTCCATTCATCACCCTCTCTTATATGGACCAAATGGTAAGCGTTGCAAAGATCAAATTTTGTGACAAAGGCCACCCTCTGCAGACGGTCAAAACCTGAAGGCATCAACGGCAAAGGATAAGTATTCTTTACTATATATATGTACTATATATAGGTCTCCCTCTCTGAAGCAGAAAGCTAGTATAATCTGCCTTTAGGCAAAGACGCACCTGACAATAACTCTATGGCACAATCATAGAGACAATGAGGAGGTAGAGAAGCAGCTTGAGACTTACAGAACACTCTTATCAGGTCAAGGTAACCACAAGGCATGTTTCATGGGTCCATGTGCTTCTCCTGGAAAACAAAACGAGAGACAGGAGAACAATCAAACAAAAGACAAGACACACAAGAGTTGTCACTCCAAGAAAATACAGGATTCTGTCCCTAGCTAATATGAGGTTTGTGAGGAAGCATCCACGGATGCCTGAAGAAAGCTGGGTGGTTATGGTGTCTGAACAACCTGACGAAGCTCAGCAAGGACCTGTGCCACCTCCCTTCCAGACTCTTATCATCTGGATATTGATCTGGCTTCCTGTCTAGGATGCCTAGACTATTTATGTAGGGTCATGGGCTGTCAAAACGTCTCCCGATAAGAGTCTTAAAAACTTTCTATAATAATCATTATTATTATGACTTCCTAGCACTCCAGGTGGAGATAAACTGCAAAGAAGGGCCCTCCGGTAGGGCTTAAACATGAGCAAGTTCCATCTTTTGCCTATTTTGTAGGCATTATTATTACGACTTCCACACGCTTCTGGTAGGGCTACAAGCAAGTTTCCTCTGATAGGGCTAGACTGCAAGCAAGTTTCTTCTCTCCAGAAGGGCTAGAATGCGAGCAAGTTCCCTGTTTGCCTATTCTGTAGGGTCATTGGCTATCAAATCATCTCATGATATGAGAGTCCAATATATATATATAAATATATATATATATAAAGTCGTAATAATAATGCCTACAAAATAGGCAAAAGATGGAACTTGC
>CAIGQZ010032318.1:15917775-15943769 GCA_903798205.1 Danio tinwini
AAATGACAATGAAATAAATCATTGTCATTTTAACCTCTTCCGGTAAGGATAGAATGCAAGTAAGTCCCCTCCTCCGGTAGGGCAAGACTTCAAGCAAGTTCCCCTCTCCGGTTAGGTTTTAGGGCTGTGGGAGGGTCAGGCCAGGTATTTCCAATAGGGCACCACTTGTAGGGCTAGACTGCAAACAACCTTCTTCCTCCGGTTGGGTGAAAGGGCTGTGGTGGGGTCAGGCCAATTATTTCCCATATAATTGGAAAAGGGGATTTGAGAAAAATAAAATAAGTGGACCCACTGGCCTTCCTGCCCTCTCCCCTATATATTTTTATATAAGAATTGTGTGAACCAAAAAAACCACAACCAAAAAACTCCACTGAAAAACAACTCAAATTAAGGCCCACTGAATCCAACGAATAATAATAATAATAATAATAATAATAATAATAATAAATCTAGCTTTTTGCTGGCCTTTTAAAAACTACAGCCAATGGTGTGCCATTGCTTCTGCTGTGGCCTCACTCTAGTGCACTCCATTCACTGTAGTTGTAAAATGCCTGTCCGGTTGTGGTGATCAAACTTGCCTGTTTCTTTAATTACATTATTTAAAATTCCCAAATTCATCACAGACAAAAAGACTTTGGCACAAGGGAAAGTCTGTTCTGCCACACTGACCAATCTGTTGGTCCACCTCCTTAGAAGCGTGGAGTCCCCATCCCAGCAGTTGTTAAGGCCAAAACCTAAAATGACACTTTTACTGCCGAGGATGTGGGGGTTTGTTCCTCAGCCTGTTCCAACCTAGTCCCAGCGTAACTCATGGCTTGTGTAAGTCCATCATTTATATAAGGGAACCAGATGATGTTTGAGTGCTCCAATATTAATGCTGGTCTGCTAGGCATTACTGGCCAGGTTATCCTCCTCCCTGAGCCCTGCTTTTCTAGGGTGCTTTCACATTTGGATTAATTGCCTGGACCATACCCAAGTTCGGTTGTCTCTTCTTGCCACCTTCTCAGTTAGTTTGTGTTCACACTGTCTTTTTTCCTTCTGAACCACAGTGCGCTTGAGTCAATGAGCTGCTGTTTTGTGTACGGCTGTTGGTAGTTGACGGACACGAAAGCAAAGCGCCAAAATAGAAAGACGTCCACACATCGCAGTTGATCTGCAGTTGATCTGCTTTTTTGGATATACAAAAAGCGACTCGCATCTATCTGCCACAAAAACATTATAAACGTTCAAAATATAATGCGATGTCTGCAGAAGCTGTTTTTGGAGAGGACAAGCAGACATCATCACTGTGCTTGCCCTGGCTCAGTTCGGCTTGTCACAAAGGTACAGTACATGATACACAGACACACACACACACACATACACAAATGAACGTTATGAAAATGATAGTTTGTTGTACTGTTGGCGGTTCGTGTGTATCAGGCGGACTCGATTATGGTTCTTGGGTGTGCACCCGAGTTTCGAAGACACTAGCTAAGTTCACACTAGCTAATTGTACCATACTCTGACGTCAAATGGACCCAGGTGCGGACCAAAAGTGCTAGTGTGAAAGCACCCTTAGTCTTCTCCTCTCACTCAGAGGGAGTTTTCCTGGCTGAAGCCTTCCTAGAGGGAGTACCCCTTGAAGGAGTATCCCTGAGGGAAACCCTGCAAGGAAAGTCCTTTCAGTGGAAGCCCTGCCAACGGGAATCTTCCCAGGGTCAGTTTTAATATAAGGGATTTTCCCCAATGAGGTTTTGAAGGTTTCCAGGGGACTCCTCCTAGATTTTTCTCTTAGGCTGACAATGTTCTTGGGTTCCTGCCCCTAGGGGGAGCTCGATACCATGTTCCCTTGTGAGGGTGAGACTGGAGGATCCGCTATCATCTCCACCACCGGCTTCGGTAGCATGAGGAATTCTTCATCTGACTTATGGCTCTTCTGTTGTAAGCCAGACACATCCTCCTTTTGCTCTCCCTTACAAAAATCCTCCTTGTTATCTGAATCCTTGTCAGGTTTTCCTACCCCTTTCCCTGACTTACTTACCTGACTCAAAGTAGAAGAGTTTGCCCCACTAAATCCTGCACCATTTTCCACCTGTGCCTACAAAAGGCTTTCAACTCCCTCTGTGGCTGATTGGATTATTGACCCTCTGATCGTTTTAAGGTTATTCTTTGCCCATGTAATTGCAATCACCAGAGCCTCTCTGCCTCTTGCCTTTGGCAGTTTTCTAATCTCCATCACTGCTTTTTCCAGATGTTCCTCATAATGATCTCGGAGGATTTCCAGTCAAGTATGCAGCCAGTTTTTGGCATTTCCCAGTAGCCCTAACTTTGTGTTGGGGGTTGGGATTGCTGGACGCTAGGGTGTTTGACATCCTTAGCAACCGGACTGAGGGTCGACTAACCAGTTGGCTTTGTCTTAGTGTTGCTACATGATGATAGAAAGAGTTTAACAGCTGAATTGAGGCTCTAAATTCCTCATCCCTTGATAGCATTCTTCCTCATTTTATCTGATTTATTTCATTCTTTTTTATTTTTTTCTCTCTCACTGTGTTACCTTCAACACTTGCACTAAATCCATAAAACAAAGCATATATTAGATACATTTGATAACACTCCAGCTAAGTTCAAGTCCAAGTCGTCCTCATCCCATGTCTATAGTAAAAAAACAACACTTTGAGACACTATCCCTCGTGCTGTAACCTCAAACCTTCGCGCTCTTTGCCTCCCAGGTATAGTTGAAATCATAATTATTAAACCCCCTTTGATTTTTTTTTCTTTTTTAAATATTTCCAAATAATGTTTAACAGAGCAAGGGAATTTTCACAGTGTGTCTGATAATATTTCTTCTTCTGGAGAAAGTCTTGTTTCTTTTAATAAGTTTGAATGTTTTATTTCGGCTAGAATAAAAGCAGTTTTTAATTTTTTAAAAAACATTTTAAGGTCAAAATTATTATCCCTTTTAAGCTATATATGTTTTGATGGTCTACAGAATAAACCATCATTATACAATAACTTGCCTAATTACCCTACCCTGCCTAGTTAACCTAATTAACCTAGTTAAGCCTTTAAATGTTAAGCTGTATTGAAAAATATCTAGTCAAATATTATTTACTGTCATCATGGCAAAGATAAAATAAATCAGTTATTAGAAACATGTTATTAAAACTATTATGTTTAGAAATGTGTTGAAAAAACAATTTCTCCATTAAACAAAAATTGAGGAAAAAATAAACAGGGGGGCTAATAATTTACGGAGGTTATTAATTCTGACTTATTAAAACTGTAAGTAGTCTACTTACTGTTTTTTTCAGCTTCATGCTCCCCAAAAAAAACAAAGAGTGTCTTTGGAAAAGAAATTGAGACACTATCTTCAGTGATGTACCCCAGGATCCTCAAGCTTTTTGACACTTTAAACACCAGACAATCTCCCCTGGAGTGGCCCCACCACTGTTGATCAGACCCCAGCAAGTGTCTCATAGACAATTGTTATGGTCTTGATTCGATGGGAAACTCAATTTTTACAACCATTGGGTCCTTCTCTAAGCCCTCTAGAGGCTGTATTACTCCAACATCCACCTTACATTGTCCAGTCAAGTTAATGTTGCAACCCTTGGGTAGTCTAGGGGAGTGGGATTGCATACTTGGACTCAATTAAAACAGAAGCTCAAAAGAAAATTGTACTCCAAAGTAAGGACGGACAACAGTAACTTGTGTACAAATAATAGTGATTTATTTACAGGTGGTAATGGTGAAACAATAAGTGAGTTATTTACAATATTCACTAAATTTTGAGAAAGATTGATTTTAGAAAGAAAAGAACCAATTAAAACTAAAACCATACTGTATATATGAAAATATATAAATAATAAATCTTTAATGTCAATGACGTCCTACCTAATCTGCACTAACAAAAATACAAGGGTTGGCACAAACCCTCTTACCTAGTGTATTTCTAGACAGTTGTAAACCTACATGTTGAGATGTATGTCACATGACTTACCTACCAGCCTTTCTAACCTCAATGACAAACACTAAGGTAGGGCAGGGATGGTAACACAAGGGTAAGAATAGATAGCAACACAATTCAAACAACGACAACACAGTGTAAATTAAATAAGGATGAACAAGATTAACAAACGGAAATCAAAACTATTGAAAATACTAGCAAAAAGCACAAATTTAAAGTGAAGCAAAAGATTGTTTTAAAGGAGAGGTGGCATGAGGGGACTGGGTGAAACTGGATCAGAGTTGCAAAGCAGTAACCCATCAGAATGAAGCAGTGACTGGATTGGTTGCAGCAGTGAAAAGTAAAACCAGGGACAGCAGTAGGCGGAACAAACAATGTAGTGAACTGGAAAATTCAGCATATCAAAGGGCCGACAATGTTGTAGCAGATGCATTATCAAGATCTGTGGATGGCACTGCTTAAGTGGAAAGGTGGGACAGTAGCTTTATTGAACTCTGGACTGTGTTCTTTATGGTGGGGATGTGTTGTGCTCCACTCTGCTTTTTTCTCTCTCTCTCACCCCGGCTCTTAGGTTTATTAGCTCCCAGCTGCTAATCATTATGAGCCTGCCTGAATCGGAGTGGGTTGGCTATAAATACTGCCTTTGGAAGCCAGTGAGCTGAGGAACACTTCTCCCCAGCTCTTAAGTAAAAACGTTGGTTTTGAGATATTGATCACTAGTGTTTGTGGTAGTCAGAGATGGGAAGTAACGAAGTACATATACTTTGTTACTGTACTTGAGAAGTTTTTTCTGGTATCAGTACTTTACTCCACTACTTATTTTTTGACAACTTTTTACTTTTACTTCTTACATTTTTACACAAATATCAGTACTTTCTACTTCTTACATTTTTTAAATCACGGTCGTTACTTTCGTTTTCATGTGTTTGGTGGCGCGATCTATATTATGTCTTGTCATTGCGCAATAATATGAGCGACTTTTTGATGCAGTCAGTCTATTTTTCCTCATTGCGTGCCTGCGTGCTGCAGCGCGCGCTTCTTCAAGGCTATCGCGCAACGTATATGGCCTAGCCCTAGTTCATGAAGCTTACTATGAGAAAGGCTATGGTTACTACGCAGTGACAGAGGGAGTCGGCGAATTTAACATGACTGATGCTGCCTTGTTTACACGGTAATAAAACACATTGTGCTCGATCGGATGACAGGTAAACAAGACACTTTCCTGTCAAAAACATGCTGTTTAAATGCTTAAGCCTTTTGTCCACTTCCGGTCATACTGCACAGGCTTTCTTTGGTCTTTCAATCTAATACCGCAAAAAATTGTGTTTTTTTTTTTGTAAAGATTTGTACATTTAGTACTAAAACAATCAAATACTTAAAAAAAATGTATGCATTGCAGTTTATTTCCTTTATTTCTGATGAGTTCATATTTCCTTATACAGAACTTATGCTTTTTTTCAGTTTTTATTTTTTTTTATTGACAATATGATTTTACATATAGGCATATACTGTTGTCTTCAATTAATAATTTTAACAAATATTTTACAACAACAAAGGTAACTATACTGGTCAGTTTATGTGTTACCTGTCTTACCTGTGTATGTTGCTTTTAGTACAGAATAAATGTATTACAGTTTTTCTGTCACTTTGGCACAATTCTCAGATCAGAACTGAAATTTGTAAAACAGTAGGCCTAAGTGCATTTCTCAAAACAACACGTATAAATAGCAAAACACCATGGATTACCTGCAAAAGCCAGTCTCCTGCTCAAAATCCTTCAATTCATCTCTCAAAACTAAATTTCTGTCAATGAACATGTCAGTGGCATCAGAATGACATGTTCTTGTGTTATTGTATATGAATAAGACTCAAATTACTTAGTAGTCATGTTGTCAATAACATTGTACTCTGGAGGGCTGTTCTGGTGTAAACTATGGCAATATTTTTTGCTGTTTGTACTGTAATTAGTTGCTAGATCATGTTATTCTGATACAGAAAGGAAAAGAGAGCAGCACATAGCACAAAGAAAAAACAAAATTAAAAATGTGATTATCAGACAACCTACTTTTAGACTTTCATTAGAAAAAGTCAAGATTCATCTGAGAAAAATGTAAAAACTGCATTTAACTAAATATTAAGACAACTTGTTCAGGCATTTGAACGATTAAATGTTGTGGGGATGAGTCTATTCAACAGAGATAAAAATAATGCATGTTAATCAAGACATAAGCAACTGATAACATAGAAAACATCAGAGAATTGCACATAATCCTTTGCATGGATGAACAAAAGCATTTGCAACTTGTTCTATAAGAGAAACTGCTTTTCTGATGTGCACAAGTACACAATGATGATCTGAAGATTGAACAGGGGTTTTGAGAATTTCAATTCTGATCTGAGAAATGGACCAAAGTGACTGAGAAAAACGATAACAGAATTAATGTTTATTCATTAAATAAAATGACCACAGTACCTGAAAAAACACTGAATTAGCGGGTTATGTATGAGAGCTACTCTTTGAAGAGAATAAGCAGCTTTAGCCTAATGCAAAAAAAAAAATAGTTAGCAGTCATGTCTGATAAGTGTTTATTTTAGCAAAAGAAAAAATCAATATATTTTGGACAGAATTCAGTGTAAAATGTAAGACGTTATTTCAGCAAAAATATAGCAAAACTACGTGCTGAACACTGTGAATTTGCGTCAGGATGATTACCTACCTATCTCACTCGCTATCCTTTAGCTTAGTCCCTGATTTATCAGGGGTCGCCACAGCAGAATGAACCGCCAATTATTCCAGCATTTGTTTTACGCAGTGGATACCCTTCCAGCTGCATCCCAGTACTGGGAAACACCCATACACATTCACACACACACTTATAAACTACTGCAAATGTAGTTGAATTATTATTCGCCTATACCGCATGTCTTTGGGACTGTGGTTGAAACGAGTACTTTTAACTTTTTTACATTTTTGATGCGGTACTTCTTCACTTTTACTTAAGCACAAAAGTGTAGTCAGTACTTCTACTTTTACCAGAGTCGTTTTTAACATGAGTATCTGTACTTCTACTTAAGTAAAGGATGTGTGTACTTTTGCCATCTGTGGTGGTAGTTGGATTAATCTTTAATGCCAAATTAACATTATTCTGCCTTCATTCCCATTACTGTTTATTATTTTGTGTATTTAATTTGAGATTTTGTGTGACTAAAGGGTGAGTGCCTTATTTTATTTTGTATATATTTTCAACTGTTTATGGTTGAGAGAGGAAGCTCAGGTAAGTTTATGTTGTTGATTTTCATCTTTGATTTTTGCATTAGGTATGCTAGTCCTCTAAACTTAGTTAGCTGCTTTCTGTTTGTTGTTTTAGGCTATACTCACTCAGTCTGACATCTAGTTTTGGTTAAAGTTCATATATTTCTATTAAATAAATTCTAATGTTTACTTTTTCTAAAGCTTGTGCTGACTCTTTACTCTGGGGCTGAGGAATGAAGTGTGTTCTCCACGTTTATCTTTTTTATAAGTCTTATTCATTATTATTTTCAAATTTTAAAGTAATTGCATCCAGGTGCTGTGTGTGTTCCTTTCCCAGGATGACGCTGATTATCCATTGGGTGATCTGGAATGTTTGGAAGTTTTTTTACGGCTGCCTATTCTTGGTCAGGTTGGGCAGGGGACAGGCTATCAAGGAAAAGTTAGGAATAAAACATTGGTAATATCCTGCCAACTCCAAAAATGGGTTTTATTCTTTGGTTGTTCCATTTACTGTACGGCCTCCACTTTGTTGGGATGTGGATTAATCAGACCCTATCCTACTTGGAAACCCAGGTAAAGTGCTTTAGTGGGACCCAGGTGACACTTTTTGGAGTTGGCTGTTAGCCCAGTCTGACGGAGCTCCATCAGCACACTCTGCAGCTGAGGCAGGTGGTCCTACCAATGCTCAGAGTGGATGACCACGTCATCGAGGTAAGTGGTGACATATTCCTGGTGGGGCCAGAGTAAAATGTTCATAAGCCCTTGGAACGTGGCAGGTGCCCCATGCAGCCCGAACGGAAGGATCCGGAAATGCCAGTGCCCAGATTATGTGCTGAAGGCTGTTTTTTTTTCTTTGGCTTCATCCGCCAGCGGCACCTGCCACTAAATTTTCAACAGGTCCAGTGTGGAAATATACCTGGCCCCACCCAAACGATCTAAGAGCTCATTCAGTCTGGGCATGAGGTATCCGGCAAAGCTGGAGATGTCGTTAAGCTTGTAGAAGTCATCGCAGAAGCAGAGAGTGCCGTCTTGCTTCGGTACCATCACATAACTGGACCAAGGACTCTGAGAGAGCGTGATAATTCTTAACCGAACGAGTATTAGGACTTTGGAATTATCCGGGTTGTGCGGGCTACTCATAAAGCCTTTGCTGGGTGTGCTGGGACGCAGCTAGGTGTTTCCAGACCAAAAGTTTTTCCTCCTCCTGCCGCTGTCCGATACAATAGAGCAGAAGTTTTTTGACCACAAAACATGGAAGAACAGTTATTCTCAGGGACAGATTAAAGAAAGGGTTAGGGTCATGGTTATGGTTAGGGTTAGGGTCAATGTACGCTCTCACACTTTCGATCGCTGTCTGTGGCCAGCATGTTCGTTAAGGTTCAGCTGGCTGCAATGTTGCGGTGAGGAGCTGTTGGAATCCCGGAAAGTCCCTCCCCAACAGGATTGGCACTGGTAGATTTCAGACAATCCCCACTTCCATGGACCAGGAGCCTGGACCTGCTGCCACCGTTACTTGGCGTGTGGCGATATAATGTGTCTCTCCATGCACGCAGGTGATTTGGAAGCGTCACTTTCGGGTCCATTCAGGGAGGGACAATGTGCAGCTGCTCTAGTGTTATGAAGGAACCTGAGTCTAACACAGCCAATAGCTCCTTTTCTCCCACCTTCACCATGCGTTATAGAGCTCCCATTGGTACTGAGTGGTGCACGATGCAGCCAGCCATCCACGCTTGAGCCCCTGGTGACCGTGGTTCTGTAGGCATGGGCCCGTCGACGTGGGAGGGGGCCATTGGACACGAGGTGCCCTCCGGTGAGCATTGATCCGTGGATACCCTCTGGAGGTTTGCAGCCACTCACTCTCTTGCATCTTGTGCAAACAAGACCTCCGCCAGCTTAATTGCTTCAACTAATTCAGCCAGACTGGTGGGATTTCTCATGCTTACAGGGTGTTGCAGTCTTCATGGCAGCGCTCGAAGCACTTGCTCCATGACCTGGGAGGCGGTGTTGTTCCTTGACAGCAACCAGTGATGGACCAGCCTGAACAGCTGAGTGGCTTGTACACAGACAGAAGTTGTTTATCATACGACCATTGCCAGAACTGCTGGGCTGCACTGATGGGAGGAAGCCAAACTCTCGCCAATATCTTTTTAATGTTTTATAATTCTCATTTTGTGGGACTTTTAGTGAGTAATACGCATGCTGTACTTTTCCAGTCAGGAACGGTGCTAGGAGTCGAGCCCATTCTGCTTTTTCCTACAGCTCTCTGGTTGTTATCGGGCAGAGTGAGCGCAATGACAAACTGCAAAACAAACAACAACAAGTGTCAGCGGTTGATGGAATCTGTATTTTCACTTTAAGTCATCATTCTCCACCAGTGTAGCAGGGTGGAGTGAAAATGCCGACACAAGTTGTAAGTAAACACATCCCCGAAGGGATTTTTTTTATTTTAAGTGGTGATGAATAAAACGTGGAGGTGCCCAGGTGAGTTGTACATAAGTTGATCCTTTTTCCTTTTGTGCTCGTGTGATACACTGATCGCCCACCTTGATCAGTCTGTCGTGTCTGAGACAGAGAGAGAGAGAACTCAAAATTGTGTTTAATGGAGAGGCTTCTCATCTTCGTTGTGGCTCTTTTAAAGAGCTTAGGTAAACGAGTCTCAGGTGCTGGCGATCGCTCCTTTTCCAGGATAATGCTGATCCATTGGGTGGCCCAGCACAAATGGAAGAGCCTAAGTTCCTCAGAAGTCCAAATGATCCTGTTGGGGCAAGGGTTAGGATTAGAGCTAAGTTAGTGTTAGGGCTAGAGTTGTGGTTAGGGCTAGGGATAGGCCTAGGGCTAGGATTGGGGCTAGGATCAGCGTTAGGACTGTGGTTAGGGTGGTTAGAGTTAGGGTAAGGTCTAGTATTTATGCAAGGGTTAAGGTTAGGGCTAGTGTTAGGGATAGGTCTGGGCTAGTAATAGATATAGGGTTAGCATTAAGGCTAGGGTTAGGCTTAGGGTTAAGGCTAAGGTTATGGTTTGGGTTAGGGTAGGCTAGGCTAGGCTAGGCTAGGGTTAGGATTAGGGTTAGGTTAGGATAATGGTAGGGTTAAAGTTGGGGTTTCATTTATCCGGATTATCCTGTCCATCCACCCTCACTTTTTTACCATAGAAGAGAGCTAAATCTAGGCTCCTTAAAAACACCAAGAAATGGACAAGAGAACTTCTTGTGGCTGGGTTTAGGAGTGGGGATGGGTTAGGGCTACAAAAATGACTGGAAGAAAATCAAGATGACCAAGATGTAGATAAAGATAAAACCATGATAAAGATGACAATGACACAGTAGATAAAGATGATCTGAGATGATGTAAGCTGGTGATAGGGGTTTAAAACAATATTTTTAACACCAGGTATTTTAGATTATGGACCATTAAAAGCTTCCAAACCCTTTATCCAGGTGTGTAGGTTGGTACTAAAACCATATTCCTCTCATCAGGCCTTTTAGGGTTTAGAACAGAGAAAGCTAACAAACCTTATCTCTGGTTGAGTGTGAGGGATGTGGGGGGTGAAGTTCCTATTACCCCTCCTTAAATGATCTCAAATAGCCCGGAGCTTCTCTTGATTATCTTTACCTTAGGTTATCAGACCTGGTATCCACACTGCTCAGTGCTTCAAGTCGCTAGTCATCATGCTGCCCCTAAAAATTATCTTAAAGAAAAGAAAAGAGGAAACAATATTGTAAGTGAAATCAAAGAAAGGACTCTCCAGCTTTACTGCCTACTCCCCTCACTATTTTTCCTAATTTATAAAACATGTAAAAAAAAAAACTAATTCAACTAAAATACTCCATCCAAGGAAATTTAAATATCATAAAATGGGGTCCATTAAGTTCCAAAGAATCTAAATTAAATAAATCATATGGTCTGTGCCAGGTTTTCCCTTTGTTAGACCTCATTTTCTGCTCCCCCCTCCCTTCTCTGGAGTCTTCCTAGGGAAAGTTTTTCTGCCTGGGACCCCCCTAGGCAGAGTCCCCCTCGAAGGAGTACCCTTTGGGGAAACCCTGCAAAGGGGAGTCCTCCCAGAGGAAGCCCCTTGCTTAGAGATCTTTTCTAGATTGGAACAGGGGATTTGTGTAATCGTAGTTTTCTTGCCCTGAGCCCTGAGAGGACTCTGTCTGGTGGGGTCCTTCATCTTCCTCCTGTCCCTCGTCTTATCCCCAGGGCTGGCCTAAGTAACCTGCCTTTGAAGGCAACCTGGTCCCCCATTCCCCTGTGTAGTAGGAGAAGACAAACAAACAAAAAGCAGTAGAAAAACAGCATCCCCAGGATGTAGGAACGCAAGAGCAATGACGTCGGAGTGCCTGTTAAAAAAAAGGCGAAAACGTTGTGTAAATATCGCACCCAGTGCGACAAGGCTTACCCATATATAACGAAGAGCAAGGTCAGGCCAAGTCACGCTTTTTGTAAGATTTGTTGTACAGACTTTAGTATATCGCACGGGGAAAGAGTGATTTGAGCCAGCACGAGAAGTCGTCAAAATATAAGCGTGCCCACGAGGCACAAAAAAATGCACAGCCGATTTCTTTGTTCGCAATAAAAAAATTCTGAGGCTAATCAAGTGACCACAGCAGAGGTTAAAATTGCAATGCTTTGTGCCAAAAACAATATATCCCTAAGTTTTTGCGACGATTTTAATAGAAGTGTGGCACACATGTTTCCCGACTCATGTTTCAGCTCATCAAAGGTAAGATATAAACTTTAAAAATATGTTGCTTTAATTAACAGGACAACCTAATTGAATACTTCATTATGTTCCCTTGGTGAAGTCTAAAGTAATTGAACACTTTCTTAACAGGTGCGATAGCTGTGGAACTTGATGAAGAAGTATCAATAATGTGCAAATCTTAGCCTTTTTCATTGTTGTGTGATGAGTCAAACATCAGACAAACCAACAAAGAGTTTGTCATACTTGCAAGACTTTGTGATGAGTCCAATCTGGAGATGACAACTGAATTTCTTGAAATGCCCATATGCAATGTGGGCAATGCAGAAAACCTGTATGAAAAGCTGTCTGAAGCATTGAGATGAAGGAACTTTTTTTTACATACAATGTTTAATATACAGGGTTAATACTGTTTTATACAGGGTTTTACAATTAATTTTACAACTAAAACATTTCATGTATGTTTGTCTTGTTTAGAGTTTACATATATATATGTATATATATATATATATTTCTAAGCAAATTTTGCTCTCATTTCAGTGCAAAGAGGTTTGTAGAGTTTACAGATTCTGACAGCCTTAAGCTGGTACTGCAGCACCAGGTGGCTCAGTTTGCTTACATGCATACAGAGAGTACTGAATCAGTGGGATGCTCTAAAGGTAAGATTCCAATTAGCTAATATTTAAAAAATGTATTAGGGTGTGTTTTTGTGGCATTTGTTACAATATATTCTTATATCTCTAGGCATACTTTGACAGCAATGAGGGGGTGGAGAGGAATGTGAGTTCGTGAACTGGCAAGCCATCTCAGTGATCCCGTTATAAAGATATACTTCAAGTTCCTGAGTGTTGCCTTTAAGCCTTTAGCTGAATTTAATATTGCATTTCAGGTGAGTGTCATGACCTCCTTGGATAATGTCAGTAATATGTTAATAATTGCATATGATAAAATGTGTTGTTTCACTTTTTCTATTGTGGCTATGTATACTGTCTAAAGTCTGAGGGAGTACAGATTCACAGGCTTAAAGAGGAGATGTCCAGGCTGATCATGCGTTTTTTAGGTTATCTCATACCAGCTACAGCCATTTGGATGTGCCTCTAAGGGAGGTTAACTATGGAGAGGGACATCAGTTGGCAGATGAAGACCTCTCCATTGGAGCAGAGACAATGGAATTGATCAGAAAAGCAGAGCTCCCTGTTTCAGCCAAGAAAAAAATCTTTGAGTGAGTATATTACTGTGCAGTTTTTATATAGTTATGCTTTTATTTTTTGACAGCCTGGGATAACTCTTATAGTGTACCTGTCCTAAAACTATTGCTATTAATATCTAATGCATATATTAATATCTAATGCATATTTTTTTTACTATTACCCTGTTGTAGAACTGTGAGAACCTTCTATGAAGCTGTTCTGAAAAAAATGTTCAACTGCTTTCTACTTGACTCCCAACTCCTGAAGGACTTGATAGTACTGGACCCTGAATCTCGGCTTGCTATTACTCCAGGGACAGGTAGAGGTTAAGGAGGAACAGTTTACAAGTAATTTGTACTATGAAGTATTGCTTGGTTTACATAATTGCAGTAGTGTTCAGTTAGCAACACTTTTTTGTTTGTTTGTTTTTTGTTTTTTTGTTTACAGTGACAAGGGTAATAGCACTGTTCCCTCAGTTGAACTTGAATGAGGATAGGCTGAGAGAGGAACTCATTGACTACCAGGTGACAGATAGCAAGCATCTCCCCCAAGCAGACAGAATTGATAGATTCTGGAGCCAGCTAGGCAAGGACGTGAGGTTCAGTGAGCTGACAAGACATATGAAGGCATTATTATGCATTCCTCACAGCAATGCCAGTTCTGAAAGGGTATTTAGTATGGTGAGGAAGATTGTTACAGAAAACAGAATGTCATTGGACAACAGTACAGTTTGTGCATTACTTTTATGTAAAATCAACTACACAGGTCAAGCTCACAAATACACTCCTTCTCAGAAGGTGTTAAGGAATGCAACTTATGTGTATAACAAGTCTCTTGTTGATGCAAGAGAGCCCCACAATTAATAAAATGATTAACAAATCTCAATTCAACTGCCCCCTATCATGTATGTATGTGGGGGGCGGGGCATCTTGTGGTGGGGGTGGGGCATTCATGAGGGCGGGGCTAGTTATCCCCTATTTTCAAAACCCAACGTTCACAGGTATGCACTTAAGAAGAGTCAGTAGATAGGTTTTCGCCCACATCTCACATCTCATCTGAGGATCTCCTGCCCTGCCCTGAAAAAGAAGAGACAAAGTTCCTCCAAAGACTGTCAGACCAAGTACCAAGAGATCCTGTTAAGGCAACCCTGATCCCTCTCCCCTTATTCCACTCTCCTCAAGCACCCCTTTGTTGACACCGCTATGTTACCCAGGGTACTCAAAAAGAGTCCGAAGACATGATTTCGCTCAAAACTAACCGCCTGAGGATCTCTCACCCTGATCTAACAGTCATGTAATAGAAAAGCTGAAGCTCCTTCAAAGACCATCAGACCAAGTACCAAGAAATCCTTATGAGGCATCCCTGATCTCTCTACCCCATACCACGATACATGGTTTGAGTTTAAGAGATCTGGCGGATGCATCCGAAACTGCAACAAGCTTCTACCAAATTTTGCCCCTAAAGTTGAACACAACACCATCCAGACATCATCCTTACCAAGACAACCATAGGGTTGGGGTTATAGTTAGGTTTAGGTTTGGGGTTGGGGCTAGGGTCAAGGTTTAGGTTTGGGTTAGGGCTAGTCTTAAGGTTTATTACAGTTAGTGTTAGGGTTAAGGATTGGGTTAAGGTTTTAGTTAGGTTTAGGGTTAGAGTTAAGGTTAGTGCTAGGAATAGGGCAAGATCTATGCTTAGGGTTAAAGCTAGGATTAGGGCTAAGGCTAGTGTTAGGGCTATGGTTAAGGTTAGGGTTAAGGCTATGATGGTACTGTGGTTACTGATGACCTTTTAACTTTCTAGCCTTACCTAGCAAACAGATACTGCACCCTAGCAACTGTTCCATAAACTGTGATTAGCTGTACTTTCAAATGATTCAACAAGCTAGTGACATACCAACCATGCTATAAACGTGCCAGCAATATGCCAAGTCATGCTGGAAGCGTGCTAACAGCATGCTAATCTATACGAGAAACATGATAACAACATGCTAATTCATGCTGGAAACATGCTAACAGCATGCTAATCCACAATAGAAACATGATAACAACAAGCTGATTCATACTGGAGACATGCTAACAACAAACTTATTCATTTTAGAAACATGTTTCCAGCATGAATTAGCATGTTGTACTTGAAACATGCTAACAACTTGCTAACCCATATTAAAAACATCCAAACAACATGATTATTTATACTGTAAACATACAAACAACATGCTAATCTATATTAGAAACAAGTTAACAGCATAAGTGATGTCATTCAAACAACATTCAATCATTCATTTTCTTTTCGGCTTAGTCCCTTTATTAATCAAGGGTCGCCACAGCGGAATGAACCATCAACTTATCCAAATGTTTTACGCAGCGGGTCCCCTTCCAAACATAACCTAACACTGGGAAATACCCATACACTAATACACTGTGGCCAATTTAGCTTATTCAATTCACCTATAGCGCATGTCTTTGGACTGTGGGGGAAACCAGAGTGCCTGGAGGAAACCCATGCAAACACAGCGAGAACATGAAAACTCCACAAAGAAATGCCAACTGACCCAGTGCAAACAACATGCTAAGCTATATTAGAAACAAGCTAACAACAAAAGTAATATCTTGTTCTTCCTCTTCCTGACTAGTATTCATCCCTTGTCATCTAGTCATGTGCTCATGTGTCACATTCTCATTGGATGTTTTTTTTTTTTGTCAAATTCTCTCAGGTTTTACATATATAACCATCACTTTACCCTTTGTCATTGTCTAGCTTTATACAACTTGCTTATTCATGAGTTTCATGTTCATGTCTTTGTTCATATTTGCTATTTCATACTATGCCAAGCCTTTGTTTATGGATTTTCTAACATTATTGGATTGAATAAAATGTAAATGGCTGCTTATAGCTTGCCTTTAGTGGACTATTGTTACACCAATGGATGATTTCAGATTTAGTGACCCTGCTGATCTCACTGAACAAACTAATTTATAAAATAATTAGCTTGATCAGCGAAAAAAAATGATGACAAATTTCGATTAATGCAAACATTAATACAAAACAAAGCAAAGGTAAATTTAGTATTCCTGAAAATTCTGTGAAGTTATACCAGAAAGGGATTTTTCTACAGATTTACAGAAATGTAGTTTTAATGCATATACAAAAATCAAATATAAAGCTGTATATAATTTTATAGGTTTTGTGCATAATATAAAGTTTGAGTGTTAAAGGCTAGCATGTTTTTTTTAAATAAAATACTGCCATATTTCTCTTACTGTTTCTTTATTTCCGCAGTATTAGTGTGCAAACACTCTTGAACAAATAGTTGAATTTACTAGAAAATTGTGTGGAAACCTGTTTGCTTAATTAAACTGCAGCTGTTTAGTTTCAATTTATGTAAAACTTACTGTAAGTGGTTAAACATAGAACTTAACGTTGTTCTATATTAATTCAACCAGAGCTGTCTAATTTCACCTTATGTAAAAGCTGAGTGGTTTAAAGGCAATTTTTGTATATATAAAAAAGTTTTATTAAAAGATCCAAAAGCTAGAACAAACATGTCTTAGTGCTGATACGAAGATATATCTCACCTATATTTGCATAAATTTCTTACTTAGATTCTTGATTCTAGTATATCTAAAAGTTCTTAAATCAAGACAAGCAAAACATACTGTCTTATTTTAAGAAATTATATATTGTTTTGCTTAAATCACAAATTCCTTGTGTGTGTGAAGCACACTTGGCAATAAAATTGATTCTGACTCTGATTCTTATCTACACTAAATAAAGGTACGCGAGTTGTCACTGGGGTGGTACCTTTTCAAAAGGTACAAATTGGTACCTAAAAGCTCCATATTAATACCTCAAGGGTACATATTGGTACCTAAAAAGTACAAAAGTATTCCTCTTAAAATTTGTAGTTACTAATATATACTTTTGAGGTACTAATACGGACCCTTCAAGTACAAATGTGTACCTCTTAAAAAGGTACCACCCCAGTGACAGCTCGCGTACCTTTATTTCTGAGAGTGTAGGAAATGCTTCTTTATTTAAGTATATATTTGGACTAGAACCAAATACGTTTTTTTTTTTGCAGTACAGTTTCCAGTATTACCGGTACTTAAGAAAACCTGGTACATATAGTTTTATTTATTTATTTTATTTAGTACTGGCTTGGTAGCGAAGTACAACTAGTTTCTAGTATAGTAATGCAGTGTGTATCCTCCTTCATGCACTGTGAACGCAAGAGCAATTGAATGATACCTTAAAGACTCAGTGTGAAAATGCCTGTGATCTGACAACTTTAAACATTGTGCATTGTGAACTTGATATAAGAGTGAAGTGTAATTTTGCAGATTTTGTATATGTGCTCAGAAAACCCGTTAAACATGCTAAATTAGTTAAATGTGCAGCAATCTGCAGCTTTAATAATATTTTACCAGTGTGACATATGTAATCATTAACACAAGTTGGCAGAAATAAACATAATGGCTAGTACACTGTGTACCACACAGTATTTCTCAAGCATGTAAAATATTCTTTATATGCTTTATGTCAATTACAAAAGAAAAAAAGGCTTCAAGGTCAATGCATTTTTCTAAAGACTTACCCAAGTTGACAGAAACCATGTCTGTTAAATAATGTCTCTTAAATAATACTGAGCAATATAAGCATGGTGCTTTAACACTTTTCAGTTACTTAACATTAGTGTCTAATAATAAATACTGTTCATCATCTATACATAACTTGTGCGTGCTGCAATGTACTATATGTTGTCACACATGATGCCCATCAGTTATTTAATTGCAGTCGGTGTTTACTTCCCTTATTTCCCAAAGTCTCCATGATGGGCAGTTATCTTTGCATGATGACTCAACACGCTCTATTACCACTAGTTGACAAGAACATGCAGTGTACCAAATGTTCCCAAGCAACCTTGTTTTGCTTCTCAAAAGCCCGCCCACACACACTCTGTGCTAGCAATCTGAAGCCTTCTATCTCCAACCACAACACACAGGGCCCCAATCCAACCTGACGGGCTACTTAGTATGCACAGGGCTCTGTGGCAGATGTGCAGACATTTAAAAACAAGCTGTCTTTTTTTTTGGGATAGACAGGAGAGCGGTTGACTGAAGTTGCACAATTTTGACAGTCTATTAAGATTTACAGCAAGTGCAGTGAAAAATATATATTTCCTTGGATGTAATTAACTAAAAATTGCTAATAATTTTTTTTCTGAAAATGTCTTCTAAATTGAACAATTCAATGAATTATTTACAGACCGGTGTATGTTGTAGGTTCAGTTCCAATATGTACTGCAATATTGTTTACAGTTGTGCACAGCTCTACACAAAGGAAGTTTGTTTGTTGTAAATAAGTGTGTATTTATTCTTTTGCACAATGCTGTGAATAAATTAGAATTGTAAAGAGCATCTGCAGTAAAAATGTGAAACATTCATGTTCAGTGTCTTGTACTCAGATACCTCACTAAATGCAGTGATGTCTAACTTTACTCTAGTTTTCAAATGGCTGTGTAAATAGTAGCAGACTTTTTTGCATTAAAATAAATGTACAGAGTAAACTGTCTTGATGAAAACATGACAAAGCCATTTGACATGTACAGAGTAAACTGTCTTGATGAAAACATGACAAAGCCATTTGACTATAATGTTCATAAACAATGGTGTCAGGACTTTGCATTTTGATGACACTGACACTTTCATTAAACATGAATACTTGCTTTTGACGAATGAGCTCTCCATTTTGAGCAAGTAACACGCTTTTGCAGGTTATCCACTAGGTTTTGCAGTTTGCACTAATTGTTTTGAGAAATGCATGAACTGTTGTACAAATGTAAATAGTGTTGTGAGAAATGCACCAAAGTGACTGAGAAAAACTGTAAAATACCAACATAGGCTCATTCTGAACACGTACCCCTATATACATTTCTGGCGATCGCGAGTTATTAAGCCAGATGAATGGATGGCTGCATTTCTTTTTTAAAACGAATGCTACTGTGTGGTATATGGTGCTGTTTTTTTTTTTCATGCTTACCAGCTGACCGCTTACCTTCGTGTGGACAGCTTTTCCACTGTTAACAGTTTGTTGAATTGTTCGTCATGTTTGTTGGAGGATTTGACACACAGAGCGGAGTTGACCATGATGATGAGGTTAGAGTTCAGCAAAGAATGATTCCAGAAAGCGGGTAAGACAAAAACAAAAGCCAAAAAATAAAACATGCAAGTCTGAAAATTTGAAAATGTGGTAAAAATCAGGCTGCCACGAGAGGTTTTCTTTTCTGGATTGCTTTTTAGAACACTGTTGTTTGGATTTAGGGAAGTGGGTGGGCGCTGGTCAATTGGTGTTTTTTAAAATGCTATCGGTTGGGTTTGGAAAGGGGATGGGCCAGGTCATCGGTCTGTCATTCAGTAAGTCGACAGCGAACTTTGGTGGATTTATGCAAGAAGAGCAAGCTCAAATGGCACTCGCAAGAGAAATTTGAGATAGCAAAAAGTGTACACAGCGGCCTCTGGTGAATTCGCAAAAACAAAAACTGCAAAAAAGGTACCTCCTGGGACGTATTTTGCTCTCTTCAGAAATGTATACCGGAGTACATGATCAGAATGAGTCTGGGTTGTAAAATACTGTGTTAAAATTAAAGCACACTAGTGTAAGCATAGCCTAACACAGATACAAAGCACATAGCCATGTTAGTTTACTTTCAAATAAGACATTTGTGTGGTTTGATGGCTCCTACCAAAACCACATTATCGTTATAGTCTGAGATTAAATTAATTGAAAAGATCAGTGAATCAAACCACATAATAATTTAATCTGATCTTATTTCCTCTTATTATTCTTGCTGTAACACACAAATACAGAAATAAAAGAGAAACGAACACGAGAAAGCAAAGGTATAAAAAAAAAAAAAAACATTTAAGCAAATCAGCTCACCACACAATAGTGACCAAATAATTATTTTCAGTAAATTTCACTAATGCCTTTTGTAGACACTTGGCAGAAATAAAATTAAACATGTTAGTGATAAGTGAACTGTTGAGTTGTTATTCATAATCTGCTGAGATTTCAGGGGGATTTAATGTGTTTTATTTTAGTTAGGCAACAACCAGGTGATTCATGGAGGCATGGTGTCAATAGAGGGATAAAAGTTCCTCAAGATATGTCTATTGCAATTAAACTAAGCAAGTTGAGCTGATACAATGAAACATTCTTGAGTTCATTGTTGAGTTTAATGCTATGAAGTAAAGAAAATGACTTGATTAAATTTACATTTAGTCATTGAGCAGAAGCAGTTGCTTTTATCCAAAACAACGTACAAATGAGATGATTCAACAATTATAAAACCAGTTTGTTCAGTATATCCAACATATATATTTTTTTTTAAATAACCTTTTTTTTTCTTTTATTGTTTTTTGTTTTTTTTTAGTGAGAGAGCAGTTTCTCTCAAGTATTACTGAGTAAACACTATTGAATTAAAACTTGTTGGCTGAGGCACTGGGGGAAATTGAACTGAACACTAACCCCTATCTCTGTCTAGTGTTAATTGAATAAAGTTCTTTCACCTAAGTCCTATAAATACAAATCTAGTAAATGTAAAAGTTTAGTCAATGTTTAGTAAACTTTGTAGTTCTGTTTTATCTGTTCTGTCTTTTATATTCTTTTATAACTGTGCATTATCATTAATGTTCTGATTATCATTATAATTATCATTTATGCTCTGATTATTATGCTTTATATTATGCTCAGTGGTTAGCACTGTCGCCTCACAGAAAGAAGGTCGCTAGTTCGAGTCCCGGCTGGGTCAGTTGGCATTTCTGTGTGGAGTTTGCATGTTCTCACCATGTTCGCATGGGTTTCCTCTGGGTGCTTCGGTTTCCCCCACAGTCCAAACACATGCGCTATAGGTGAATTGAATCAACTAAATTGGCTGTAGTGCATGTGTGTAAATGTGAGAGTATATGGATGTTTTCCAGTACCAGGTTGCAGCTGGAAGGGCATCCGCTGTGTTAAACATATGCTGGAATAATTGGCGGTTCATTCCACTGTGGTGACCCCTGATGAATAAAGGGTCTAATGGCCCGTTTCCACTGAGTGGTACGGTACGGATCGGTTCGGTACGCTTTTATGGCTGTTTCCACTGTCAAAAGTGTACCGAACCGATCCGTACCGTACCACTTTTTCGGCACCCTTTCGAAAGGGTACCAAAGACGAGAAAGGGTACTAAAAGGTGGAGCTACACGCGCAGCTGAACGCTGATTGGTTTATAGAGATACGTCACAATCTCGTGAAGCTAGCCAGAATCAAAACATTGGAGCCGCCATGTTTTTAAATACACAGCAGAGACAACTATATGCATATAATAACGATACATGGATGACCCGGGCTCAAAACAAACCTTGTCGTTGTCTTGATGAACAGCCACAAAGCCAAGAATCTGCCGTGTCCTGTTGTTGTTTTATGAGGCCGTCTAAAAGTCTAAAAGTGCGAGCGGTTTTTCGCTTTATCCAGGGAGCCTGCGATCGCATCTAGATTTGATATAATGAACTTCTTGAGCTGATGGCAATAATGTGTGTGTGATTAATAAAGCGTCTTCGACATCTGATCCATTCAGAAAGAAAAGGACAAACGCGAGAGAGAAGCGCGGAAAAAAGCAGAAGCCCGACAGGATTACAAGGATTCCTGACAGGAGCAAATAGTTTCAGCAACCTGAACAAACTGCCATGTTTATCATCACCTTTTGGACTATTATGAACTCGGAATGATGGAATTACTCTCTAACAGAGGCTACATGTGCTGGTGAAGATTACAGACAAAGATGAGAGGTTAGCTCTGACTGTGAGCTACTGTATATGTTGCGTGTTGAACTGAAATAAGGACTAAATGTCTGCTGTGTGTAGTTTATCTGTAAGTGGTAACATATCGGAGACTGTAAGGGTCTGTATGTGTTCATATATGTTGCATTTATTTATTTATTTTAGATAATTGCAAACGTTACAGTAGGCTGTAACACTGTCACACTGTCATTGGTCTGCAGTTATAATCAAATCATGTTCATAGAAATGTTAGTAATAAACATTTATAAACAAGTATTAATGTTTAAAACATCTGTTTTGTTAGAAGAGCTTCTCATATAATGTGAACGACCTGTACAGCTTTACTGTAGACATTTATTCGAGCGAGAATGACGTCGACTGAAACTCTCTGTAGTACACCACGCCCACCAAAAGGGTACCCTTTGTAGTGGAAACGCAAGCTTGATAAAGGTGACCCGAACCGTACTGTACCACTCAGTGGAAACGAGCCATAAGCCGAAGAAAAATGAGTTGAAATTATGCTTTTAGAGTGTTAAATAGCAGAGTAGCTGATTTGCAAGCATTTTTTTCTAGTCAGTGGAGAGTAAAATCCCTTTGCTGAATCCAGTTCAGAGTGCATTTTTATCAGCCTTTGGATTATATTCATAAATATTTATTAGTTTCAGAAATCTGTTACAGCAGATGTTATTTACTTTTAGGTGAGCAGGAAGGCACTGTGTGACATACAAACACTCAATCACTGTACAACTTAAAAGTTAGATGATGGTTAAATGGAGTGTGACATTACTTGAATGTCAACATTACACTCTGTCAACAGGAATGAATACTTAAAGCAACATTCACAATTTATATTAAAATTGCCTATTTGTTTATGCTTATCTTTCTTTCTACTTAACATTTAAGCTTTTAGAATGTTCATAGTTTTATTCCTACAAATTCATATAACCTATAACATTTGCCAAGAAATATCCTTAATAAATAAACTGTGTTCTTCTTCTTGACTCTTTGTTTCAATGGACTGCCAAGTGGTTTCTCAGACATTTTTACATAACAGAGTTCAATTAAAAATGCAAGAGGATAATTGAAAAGTTAGTTTTGGTTACAAAACACAACCCTTTATGTAAGACTGCTTCTTTCATAATGGAACAATGCCCTACATGTCAAATGAGGATATGTCTGAGAGAGTTACTCAACCTCAAAATGTGCATATTATCAAGTCACAACATAAACAAACTTTCCCCATGTGCTATCCTACTATCTATTAACACTCAGATGTAATAGCATCGTTAAAGTTTTTTTTTTTCTGCTCTGGGAACATAAAGAGAGACATTTGATAAGGATGATGTTTGTTTTTGAGTGATTGGGTGTATTTTTTTCTGTGTTCTGTTCTGTTCTCTGTGAATGTGCCCTTTGAACAGTGCTAGGAGGTCAGTGCTCATTCAGAACTGGAGGAGTAGAGTAGGTGTGTCTGTAGCAGCCAATCAGAGAGCGTTCCAACAGAAGCCACGCACACACACAGATGCATACATGCACGGACAGACACACACACATACACACACAAAGACATATTTAATGCAGTAAACTATGTTAGTGTTCTACATTTAAATAGCACCATATTTTTTAAAAATAATTCTATCACTGTGCCTTCATTATAGAATTTTGCAATGGCCAAAATTTGTAACACTTTTGTAACTATTACAGTTTTTTACAAATGCTTTGCTACAAATTTCAGAACTCTGATGTCAGTCTTCAAAACTCGAGACACAAAACTCTAAACAGTCACTACTTTTAACAAAGACTCCCCAGCGTTCAGAACTCAGCATGTTGCATTAATTTCTTTAAAGTCCTGCATTTGCAGAATCATTGATTCACATAATTCTTTTATCATACAAATACTACCAGCACACAAGATACACATTGTTTCAGTAAAATCATAAAAAATTATCAAACCAAATCTGGAGCTAATCTAACAAAATAACTTACAATAATGGTTAAAAGATATTAGCCCAATGCTAGGTAAAAATATTAAATACAATCTTCAATAATAGCAAAAATCAAGAGAAACAAAAGATATGTACAATTTTGCTGAAACGTTGTAGGTTTTTTTTTTTGCAATACTTTGCATTAATTTTAATGTATTATCTTTCTATTTCTAAAGATGTCCTGTTGCTAAAATATTATTTTAATAAACATATCTGTTTAACAAATCTGTTTTGTTTAAATGCACTAATAAATATTACCTATAGTCACTCAGAAATGGATAAAAATATTTATTTTCAAAATGGGGTCTACTCATTTATGCTGAGCACTGTGTATGTGTATATATATATATATACAGCCATATGGACACCTATGCAAATTATAGGTAATATATTTGTAGGTAAAATATATAACATTATAGGTAATATATTTATGTAACATATATACATATTTGTAATTCTAACTGTTGAAAAAATATTTTGACCATATATTTTATGGTAGCGCAGTTGGTAGTACGATTAACTCACAGCAAGAAGGTCACTGGTTTGGGTTGGCATTTCTGTGTGGAGTTTGCATGTTCTCCCCGTGTTCGCACTGGTTTCCTCCGGGTGCTCCGGTTTCCCCCACAGTCCAAACACATGCGCTGTAGGTGAAGTGAATAAACAAAATTGGTCGTACTGTATGTGTGTAAATGCAAGAGTGTTTGGGTGTTTCCCAGTGTTGGGTTGTAGCTGGAAGGGCATTCGCTGCGTAAAACATATGCTGGATAAGTTGGAGGTTCATTCCGCTGTGGCGACCCCAGATTAATAAAGGGACTAAGCCAAAAAGAAATTGAATGAATGAATGATATATGTGAAATCCGTATGAACTAGTATGTCACTTGTAATTTGCATATACATATTTCCATATATCACATATCTATTTTGAGATCTGTGTTTCCATTATTCTGGTCTTGTGGATTTGGCCACAGGTTTTCCCCTTCACATCACAGTGGGGTTTCCATTAGTCAAAAATCTTGGAAAGAACATTCTGTCTATGTGAATCTAGGCCTGACATTGGTCTGCTGTCATTGGGCTTTCTTGCTTACAGTATTGTAAAATATGAAAGCATTGTCTGTAAGGGTAAATGGAACATAGAAACCATATATTTGGAATAAGGATGAACTCTAAAGATAATGTGTTGCAGGGTCATCTTCTGTGGTAACTGATGTCATTTGATCATTTGACTTTCATCATCTAAATATGTAATATTGTACATCAGTTCCCATGCATCAAGAGTAATGCAACCGTAACTTATTATTTTGAGTGCTTGTATCAATTGAGAGTTACATTATGTTAATTAAATGAATACACTGTTATTTTAAATGTAATGTTTGAGTTGTATTTTGAAATGAGATCAATTTGATGTTTAATTGTATTATATTGAAAAGTTGATTTTAGTTCAATGAGCAAAGTATCTTTGACTTGTGTGTATTGTATACAAGCAGTTAAAAACAGAGTTAAGAGCTTTGCAAAAATGTGCAGTTTTGGCAATGGTTGTCAATTTTGTGTCTAGAGTTTGAAAATTGACACCAGGGTTCTGAAATTTGTGACATTTGAGTTATATTATCTAATATAATGACAAATCAGGTAGTTAAAAAAAAAACGTAAAAGTTATTTTGTGCAATGACGATTCATCAACAGTGATTTTAGTGGGTATTTAGCAAAGGAGCACTGTGAGAGCTGTTTTTGCCAAAACCTTACCTAAAAAATATACGACAGCATTATTTTAGGTTTTACAGATTCTATTTACATTTACACATTACATTGAATAAATGTTAAATCTACAATTAACATGCAATGAACTGACAACAAAAAGCAAGTGGAGACAAAAAGTTGCATTATGGATCAAAGCCCTTTACAATCTGTGGACACTCTAATAGTGAGAGAGCTGCATAGTTGCCAGTTTTGTGTTTAAGTGTTTCATAGGCTGTCACTGTGTAAGAGATCTAACGGGATGTCATGAACCCCAAATATGATCATCCTTGTGTGACAGACCCAAAAACCACAAAATAATATAATAATAATAATAATAATAATAATAATAATAATAATAATAATAAT